>JBAMJV010004324.1:0-31405 GCA_037951105.1 Echinarachnius parma
GACACTGACATTGAACTGACACTGACACTGGCACTGGCACTGGCACAGACACAGACACTGGACAATAACAGTGACGCTGACAATGACACTGACACTGACACAGACACTGGACACTAACACTGACGCTGACCATGAACTGACAGTTACAAGGTCAATGGCAATGTAGGAAATATTGACATTTCATTTATTATACAGGGTGGCCCAAAAAACGGAACGGGGCACTTCCCAAAATATATTAATAAAATGATTATGTCTATCGGAAAGAGTGTCTTTTCCAATGATCAACGATACCAAGAACAGTAATTTGGGTCGTGCAGTCTTTTTTAGAGCGCTGTGAGTGAAACAATGTCAAGCTCCCATTTTTGTCAATTTTTACCAAATCAGGGCCTGATATATCGCACTTACCGCCCATTATAGCATTGGACAGCAACAAATATGGGCGCTATTGTTAGTGTGCATTCAGCTGTGTGCCGATAGAATGGGCATGGTTTCTCGACACTATTACGGGCATGAAATGAGATTCATTAGGCACTGAGTTGGTAAAAATTGACAAAAATGGGGACCTGACATGGTGTAACTCAGAGCGCCCTAAAACAAAAACTTCACGACCAAAATTTCGGATCGTGGTATCGTTTTTCATTTGAAAGGACACCCTATTCGATGGATTTAATCATTTAGTTACTTTATTTTGGGAAGTGCCCCATTCTTTTTGTTTTAACCACCATGGATAGATCCAATAATATATGTATCAGGTTAACAGTTATACATGTTAAATGTGTAGATGAATAAATCAATAATAAATATTGCATATTTGAATAGCATGTAAAATTTATTGAAATACAAAATATAACAATAACCGGATTGGTTGCTACTCCACAAATTTGCCGGGGTCTCTGTAATTCCCGCGTATAATAACTGTACTGTGTTCTACATGAAACTCTTGACACATTTGATTGTGAATGATTCAAAAAGTAATGTATGGATTGTATCCATATTGAAACAGGAGAGATATGTGTGAAGTGTGGTTATTAATTTGCAGAGCCCGGTGATGCAGATATACAACTCTGTTATGTTAAAGGACAATGAAACCCAAGCAAAAAGTTGCTTTAATAGACATGGAGCGATTAGGAGGAATAATCTCTGAAAGTTAGAGCATAATCAAGCAAGAAACCAAAACATATGGCTCTTTGTAGATGTCTATTTATTCCTATGGGGAACTCAAATTGGCAATGCACTCAGATAAGTGTGTGGACTACTCCCTATATGTTTTGTACACCAATGTCCCCATTTTTACAGTTTTCTTCATAGTCACACTTTTCCATTCCCCAAAATCTTGATAATGCATAAATGCATTATACAAAACATTTGTTGAACTCAAACGAAGGGTTAACATACATTTTCAGATATTGAACAAAATTGACATTTTGTGTACAAAACATATGGGGAGTAGTACACAACTTTGCCAGAGTGCGTTGCCAATTTAAGTCACTAGTAGAAATAAATGGCTATTTCCAAAGAGCCGTAGTTTCCTTATTTCATCATCGATTTTCCTCATATTTTCAGGGACTGTTCATCTTATTTAGATCTTTTTTAGTGCACATACCATTGTCTTTTAAGTAAAATTTGTAATTTGATAAACTATATAATTGTATTTTTTCTATGAATACTTATTTGAAGGTGAATTTATATATAAACCCCTCACACAAAGTTCCGCAATTCATATTTGAGCGTTTATATCTATCTTGTTTTTGTATTTTGTACATACATTTGGTATCAGAAAGCCTGTTTATTCCCCAAAGCCTTTATATTGATGTCCCATTTGTAATGTTTGTGTCATCATGGAATGTGCATCATACCCGAGTATGGGGCCAAGTAAAAAGTGAAATGTATCAAGATTTCATAACAGAAAAGGAAAATACACCAATGACTTTCATGCATGACCATCTTAAAATAAAACACTATACCCTCCAAACAAAAGGAGACTTCACTGTTTATGCTGTTGACAAACATCAAATTTGACGCATTTTGCTACATTTTTTTTTTACTTTGCCCCATATTCCGGTGCAATGCACATGCCATGGTTACATAATCATTACAATTGAGGCATCAGTGTGAAGGGGAAAAGGGTAATAATAATAGGGAGATTGTAGCTTTATAAAGGAAATAAAAGGGCGAAATATTATATTATGCCAAGAAAACATGAAAAACATTGCAGTAAATTCTGCGCATCGCCGATTTCTAGATTAACGACACATTATAGAACTGCTGAACAATAATTATAAGTGAGTACTCAGATGTAAAGCGCTTATAGATGATTTTTAGTCATATTATATATTGTTATATTTATTATATTGTTATAATTATAATTCGATAGGTTATTTGTTATCAGTAATAGTAGCAGGAACACAAAGGGGCCACTTATGAATTACACACAAGTTATTGTTGTAGTATCAACATAGACATATTTCGTTTAGACTCACCGTGTAAGAACAGCGAAATGAGAAAAGCGATAGATGGTGTGGCAGACATAACCCGTTTGGTATATTGGTTCGTCTTTCAATATACTAGGGTCGTGGGACCAATTCCCAACTTGAGCTCACGTGTCCTTCAGCAAAGCACTTTATTCGTAAGTACGATGCAATATAAATATTGTATCGTAGCTAGTTTTGCTGATAAATGGCACGCCTTCTCCCTAGCTTAGCATAGCAGGCGGGCTAACGCAGTTGTATTTGGGCTATAACGAACGATACAACATAAAACATCTTTACTTCCTCTTACATCTGTACATTGGTGACACCCTTGAATAAAGGTGACGGAAATTATAACTGAATATGAAAAGCGGTACGGCACGCAGATGATGGCGTGTTATAAGTATTTTACTGGGATGGCAGGCGAATACCGGCACGGGATTGGTCGGCTGAACGCTGCACGTATTGAGTATTCCTTGTCCTGGCTGAAAGAACAGAATTTACCAGTTACCAGTGAGACGATTGCCCCCTGCCACGGGAAAGATCCTGTACAATTATATTCAAATAGATAGATAGTTAGATAGATATGTAGATAGATAGATAGATAGATAGATAGATAGATAGATAGATAGATAGATAGATAGATAGATATATATATATATATAGATAGATATATTAAGCAAATAATTACCGTTGGTGAAGGTGATGGGACAAACTATCACTTCCGAGGCGATCTGGATGTAGCTATCTTTCCGAAGCGAAGCTGAGGAAAGATAGCGTATACATTCAGATCGCCGAGGAAATGATAGTTTGCCATCGCCTGAAACCAAAAGGTGATTATTTGCTTTATATTCCACATCAATTATTTTGATAACAAACGACCTATAACTAACACAAAGGGCTAAAAAGTTTGGAATATTGAGCAATTGATCGAGTCTTTTATTTTAAGTTCGTCAATCCTGCACATGAACAAGGTTTATGATTAAAAGTCAAAGACGCTTATACCCTTGTCTATTAAGCGTAACCGCGCGCAAACGTTGCGCATCAGCGCGCTACCTTTCTGCGCACTAACGCACGCACGCGTATACTTGCGCGCGAACAATTGAATATCTACACAGTGTAACGCACTTTTACCAACTATCTAGTGAGTACAACGCACTTTCACCCAAAATATCTACACAGTGTAACGAACTTTTCTTCTCCCATCAATGATGGGCGAAACTATATTTCATCACGTGATTAACTTTTGACCAATCGTAGAGCAAGATTAAATGGAATATAAATATAGATAGATAGAAAGATAGATAGATAGATAGATATATAGATATATAGATAGATAGATAGAGAGATAGATATTTTCCAAATTACAACAAAACACATACAAATTCGGTTTCCACTGGCTGACACATTGAAATTATATACATTTACATTGCCCAATATACATACAATAAACAAGTGTACTATAATTTAACATGAAACATCAATGAGAATACTCTACTAAAGAGGGGCAGCAAGTGAACGTGGAGATTAACAAATGTAAAAGCACCATACAAAAAAAAACAGTTAACAACATACACCGACAGTCTGCTATATACCCAGAAATATTCACATATCAAGTACAAAATCTCTTGCCAAATAAACAGAGTACATACAATCGTTGCGGGAAAGTTCCTCTAATTAAAGTGAAAAAGTTAATAAGGAATGGGGCCGTTCTAAAATAGTGACAGGAAAAAAACATCAGTCAATAAAGAAGGGGAAGTGGACAGGAAGAGAAAGGATGAACATTTTCGCATCATTTCAATTTGATCAAAGATTCAGTACAACATAAATGAAGTATGGAATTAATGTGATCATATATGATTTAAAATTACATGACAGATTTTGAAGCATGACAAATCAATTCAAACAGGAATAATGCTCCAAATGAGCGATAAACAATATTATACATAATTTATTCAAAAGGTACGAAAGGGGGTTCCTATAGGTTAGCAGAATAGAAAATAGTATTCATGTATTGATACCATTGATAACACAAGATTGACTAAATAATTTTTTCTGCATTGTAACACGCACAAAAAAAAACATAAAAATCAATACAATCATCACCCCATATTCAATAAAAAAAAATACATGCAGACTTGAATTGGTTTCTGCAACTCTAAAACAATTTCACAGATATTGTCCAAATCATCAAAACCTACTTGGAAGTGGTTATCTCATACCCGCTTATAATCAAGTAACTGTAATGGTTCAAGCTCTTTATATTTTGTGTTCTTATCCTGACTTAACAATGATGATCCCATGGTCCTAAGCTCTTTTTTATAACGAGGTTCAACAGGCTCAACAGGCGTACCCTTTGACCGGAAAGTTACTGTGTTTTTTTTTTCGGGGGGGGAGGGGGGGTTTGGTCTCGAGACCACATTTTAGCGGTCTCGAACATCACTACAAACGGTCTCGGCCTCACACATTTGGAAGGATCCTGGTTTCGGCCTCAAAAATTGTGAAGAATCCTGGTCTCGGCTTCAAAAATTTTCTACGGACAAAATACTAATCCCGGCTAACAAGATACAAATAATCATTGCTTGTTTAAACCATAATCACACCGTGAAATTTTGCTAGCCCTTGCGTTCTTACAGGCCAATCTCCCACCTCAAATTTTTGGAGGGGAATATATCCCTTAAGCCCCCACCTCCCTCCGCCCTTTATCAACGTCCGTGCTTCACTGTCAATGTGTTTTCCCTCTGCAACGTTGTGCCTAATTACGACAATAGCTGTAATATAAATATTTCCCTATTCTTCGCGCAATTTATTATTATACATTCGTGGGCCGCTAGATGGCGACAAACTCCAACATTCCGTTTACCGCGAGAACAGTAACCGAGAGCCGAACAATCAGTCTCTATATTTCGACGGTTGTTCCACAGACCGCTTCCCCTTAAATTTTAGATAGTACGAAGTCAGATATCAATAACAAAACCGCACGTTCAGGTGATTATTACTAAGGAGTCGCTAATCTCTGCGTACGAAGATGTGTACGCATCGATTGGGGCAGGGGAAACTACTGCCCCTTCCCCTGTTTGTCATGTTATGCAGATAACACACGTTCTAGAGGCAAAACCCACCTGACAAAACCAAGCGTGCGTTGCATTTACACTGAAGCAGGAAATTAAGTGTATTATCTGTTTTAAAAAAAGAGCTCAACCATGAAATTGTTTATGAACGCTGAATTATGTTAAACAGCCTTGCCACAAGTATTGACCCTGCCTAGCTTTAATGTAGGAATTTGTATCGCCCAACACATCACTAGCTACTGCATTCACATAATCGTTGCTGCTTTTGATGTAGCGATTCAGTCTGATGCGAAATCGCATAAATGTTTCGGTAAAAGTAAGAATTTGTAAAGAGCTGAAGTGCATTTCCATTCCTTAACGTAACAATAAAAAACCACATACAATAATATTGCTTAATAAACTATATTATAGTTTACAAAACAACCAACATGTATTTACCACGGAATATATAATTTACAAAACGAAGCATTTTGCATCCTCTTCACGATTACTTTCGCGAGTTTTTTCTTCGGTATAAACATGTAAACAGGCACTGTGAAGTCACTTTCGTATTTTATCACTTTATGATGCGCCTTTTCTGCACGGTCGTGCATGTTGGTTTAAAATTAATCAACTGTCACGTGACAGGATTAAACCAATCACGTTACAAAATGTAACGTAGCCGTTTTATAATACCACTAAACAAATAAAATGGAATCGAAATTCAGGAACGTTGATTATTTAAAAACGATACCCACAAATTTATAGTGCTTCCCCAGCTCCGAAGTATTAAAGTGATCCCTGTAAAGTGTCACATATTGCACAAAATGACATTTGAGACTTCAATCCCATATCAATATCATTGTAAAATACAATTGGAAGATTTGTGAAAGTTTGAAAGAAAACGAACAATGTTTTCCTAGTGAAAAAAAAAAAAAAAAAAAATATTCATATGTTATAACCGAATACTGATGGCCTGCCGTAGATTTGTCGCAGTAATAATCATCCGTTTGACGATATCCGCACCCGTGTATACAGACGGTACATAATTTGCGCGCGCTCGGCTCAACAGTCGGGTACATCGACTCGTTGCGCTGCCCTGTCTATCGGGAAAGTTTGGGCCACTCCGCCGGCCCGGGTCCGTGATCGCGTGGCGCGCCGGCCGGGCGTGTTCAGCTACGGCAATTGTACTTTTTACCAAAACCGTTCGGCAACGGTTTTGAGATTAAGATTTTCAATGATAATTAACTTCATTCTAAAGGGACATTTGAAAAAAATCTAACCCTATTTTATTCTTCTCTTACCATAAGCTAAACAGAACGGTAGAAGAGAAACGACAAAGCTGCAATAAATTTTCGTGGAATTAGACACTTTACAGGGATCACTTTAATCTTCTCAACTGGTAAGCAAAAAAAGCATTCATGTATGGGTCTGCATATGCAGACTAGTAATGTAATGTCGCCATAGCTACGTGCAAACGCCTCACACACCTATACAGATAATTGAACTGTAATATTTGTAACAATATATCTTAACTTGTGTTTATTTATGTTTAAAATGCATATTTATTTGAATGCTAAGTTTCCCTGGTAAATTAAATTGTCCTATCGTTTGAGACTCCTTTTTAGGTGGGTCCAAAATGTGTGAGTGTGTGTGCGTGTGGGAGAAAGGGGGGAATTCCCCCCCCCCCCCCACCCTCTCCCCGGCCCCTCGGTTTCGCTACAAATGACGGTGTACGTGAACATGATCATGTACTGATCCCACCAGTCTAAATGTGTGACGCATGCAAACGTACACGACGCACTGTTGTACTTCAGCTCATGCAGGTTGATTAAATCCTTTGAAACTTCTCAAAACAACCTCCATCGATTATTGGTCATCATGAATGCCCTTTGCATGATTACAGGTAAGCTTTTTAAAAAGGTTTTCCCATACATTCAATTTAATAAATTCGTACTTCAATTTTGTATTGAGAAACCTGAATTATGCCAATGCTAATTTCAATTTCGTCTTTAAACGAGTTCACAAAACGCACATTAATTATCGTTAATTAAAATGTTTGTTGTTAACAGTTAAGTTGCCGTATAACCGAATTCTTGATTTGGCGTTCAATTCTGCAAAAGTCCGCCGTGACTTGATTCAAGAAATAAATTGCAATCGATTGGAACTTGTTGTGCAACACCACTAGATCACATAAGTACGTTTGATTATCTCTTTGTCACTTTTTGCTCTTGTCAGCAAAGGCAGGTTTTATTCTTATCCCCAAATTGTAGGTTCCCAAGAATTTGGAATTCCCTACCCCAAACAGTCAGGGATGCTGCTGTTCTTTCCCCATTACCATCCTTTTTACACCAATTAAAAAGGTCGTTCATATCCACACAGTAATATTCAATGCCTAAGTCGGTAAGGATAATGGTGTACATGCATTTCTTCTGGCAAGTTTTAATGTATTGTTTTATTATGAAGGAACAGTACAGTATATTTGTAGTGGCTACTTACTTGACTGCTGCTTGTTACATTATTCAGGTTATTGATGATTGTACTGATTAGATTGAACCTTACTGTTATCATTAGTGCACGATTATTATATTATAAGATAAATAAGATATATAGATAAGATATATCGATAAATGTGATAATAGAAGCTAGGGTTTCTGTTATTGTATGATTTTTGTTTAAAATTGTTTAAATTTTTGAACTTAACACCACATTAAAATTATAATAAGCTTGCAATGTTTAGGCTTTCTTTTTGTACATTTTGATAGTACCTTGTTTGAAGTAGTGTGCCGATTGTAGTTAATTAAAAATGCGATATATATTAGTGTTTTGGTACTGCTAAAATGAAATATCTTTTAGATTGTTAATTGAGATAATATAAATTAGGATTTGTTTTGTTGCATTACACTGAAATTGAAATTAAATACACTAAGTACATGTTCTTGTGTTATTTTAATTACTAGATTCTTTGTATACCTTTTAATGATATAATTATTTTGATACTTACTGGAGTTATTGATGGTACGCATGTTACCTCTCATGAGAAGCTATTTTTGGAAATTAATTGCATGTTTGGATTATTACTTTGAAATTGACACATTTTGTTGTAAAATAGTTCATAGGATAAAATAGATAATAATATTATTAAAGCTTGATTATGTTGTTTCATTTTAAATTGGTCACCCACGCTGTAGAATGTAATGATAATTATGATATTAATGATAGTAATGATAATAATGATAATGATAATAATGATAATGATAATAACGATGATAGGTTTAATTGTATAGTACTTAATATAGTTCGAAATTTTGATGGTTGTTGATAAAATTATTATGATAGGATTTTCAATATTTGTGTTCATGCAATATAATTAATGAACTATTATTTTGCCTTGGTTAGTACTTGCTTTTGACATTTTTGTAAATTCTTGCCATTTAATTTAGTTTAAATTAGTAAAAGTGATTCTAAATTGTCATAATGTATTATACATGTTATATCTTATCTGTCATGTCTTATATCCCTATCTCCTACTGCTTCTCTCATTATCCCATCTATTCTCTTTCTCATCTTCTCTCCTTTTGCCTTTCTCTCTTCCCTATTCTTGTTTTCCACATCTCGCTCTCCACTCACTTGCCCTTACTTTCATGGTGTTTTTTGATGTACATATGTTAATGCTTTCAAATGTTGATGTTATAAAAAAAAAAAAAAAAATTATTATGTATTGATTAATTGTTATAAAATTACTATATATTGCAATATTTAAATATTTATGTACAAGGCATCCCTGGTGGCCTCCCAAAGTTGGCAGGAAAGACCCATGGGTCACAGAAATTCAAGATTTCTTTTTTCCTGCCAGGCAGCTTGGGGAGATTCACCAGGGGTGCTTTTATGCTTTTATGTTTTCTGATCGTTTTGTAAATTCACTAATCATTTTGTATCATACATTGTACTTTATTTTGAAATGCCGAATAAATAATAATAATAATAATAATAAATTAGAACTCCATTTAATGTGTCTCTGATGATGTTGGGGTGGTTTTTGTGGGATAGAGATAATAAGAGCGAGTCAAGTTATTACTGATTAAAGGGTACCACCACCCAAAAATAATGTTGTTATTATAGAAAGGTAACATGTTTAGTATACCATTCCATCAACAAGTTCACAAAATATGTTTACAGTAACGAAAAAAATTATACTTGTTTGATGGGTTTGATTTTGATTGGCAAATACATTAGAAGCTTTCATCGTTATTTGTATTATAAATTAGCTATACATTATGCTTATGGTAACGATGAGGGTGAGTAGTGGCAGCGACCCGATATATCATTAATAACATGTTTTCTTAATTTTGTTTATACAGGGTGGCCCCCCAAAAAAAACGGAACGGGGCACTTCCCAAAATAAAGTAACACATGTATTATGTCCATCGGATAGAGTGTATTTTCAAATGAACAACGATACCAAGAACAGTCAATTTGGTCGTGTAGTTTTTGTTTTAGGGCCCTGTGAGTGACACCATGTCAGGTTCTCTTTTTGTCAATTTGTATTGAGCCAGCGCTTGATGTATCGCACGAACCGCCGTTCATATCGTTGAGCATCGCGCACTATTGTTAGTGTGCACTCAGCCGTGTGCCGAGAGAATGGGCCTGGTCGCTGAATGGTATTACGGGCAAGGAGTGCGGTTAAACTGGCATTGACTAGGTCGAAATCGACATAAATCGGCACCTGACATGGTCTCACTCACTGCGTCCTTAAACAAAAACGACCTGACCAAAATTACTGTTCTTGGTATCGTTTTTCATTGGAAAGGACACCCTATCCGATGAACATAAACATTGAGTGATTTCAAGTTCGGTGTTTAACGCTGGTGTTAGTGTTTAATAAACACTAACACCGGCCTAAACACCGAACTTGAACTCTTGCAGTGTTAGGAGTTGACCTCTGGAATTTTGCAACTTCCGGTGGCTGGTGTTGTAATTTTATGAAAATGTCGTCTGCTTGAACTGAGCTTCATGGCTGGTGTTAAGGATTTGCGTACAAATTTCCCATTCACTAACACTAGCCCCTAGGGATTTAAGAAATGGTGATTTCAAGTTCGGTGTTAGTGCAGTGTTAGAGCAGAAGTGTATACGATGAATTCATAATTGATTAGAATTAATGGAAACGATTAATGAACCAATTAATTCGAAGGCGGTTTTGAGTCTATCAGCTTGGGTTGACGATCCAACTAAAAATAAACCAACATACCGTACAAGATAAATAAAAAACAATTAGGCAATTAAACAAAGTGATGATAGACACAAAAATAACTGAAAAGTTAGATTTTGTTCTTTCCATTAGTACTATAATAGAGTACTAGTAGTAGAAGAAGTAGTATAGTTATAAAGTACGTAGTAGATTAATTGTGGTATATTTTTAAAATGTATCATTAATAATGTTATCAAAGAATTGACCATCGTTCATTTGTCAAGTGACCGCCACCAGCCCCCCCCCCCCCCCCCCCTCTTCCCCCGCCGCCAATGATTTAGTGTGAACGTCAAATCAATGAATTAATCATAACGTAGACTAGTTGATCTTAATTTAGAATATGAATTGAATACTTGTGTTTGCAAATATCGATATACGATAACACACGGTCTATAAAGTATCTAGATTTACCGTCTTCTTGAATATTTAGTAAAAAAATCAAACATAATTGAGGGTTATTATTTTTGTAAGCCAATAGTGATACATTTCTTGGGGATACATTATTAAGATCGATAAACAACCAATACGAGTCTGATCTTGAGTCTAATTTATGGTAATTACACGTACGCCAAAATAACGTAAACAAACAACGATATGCATGCAGTACAATTATGCAGCTATAATAGACTTCGCTTCGCCATAATTGCTTCGGCCTTAATATGTACTTCTCCAAGACCAAGTGGATTTTTTATTTTACACAGACTTCAATCATAGTTAATACCATCACCAGCTTGCTGAAAATATCCTGAAAAAATGTCCTGTGCTGTGTCCATCCTTTTCTGTGTAACTGTAAGTCATAATAATTAATAATATGTCAAACTCAAGCTATTTTACATTAACTCGACTCGTTAATTGGCCAGAACTAGCAGAAGTTAATACTAGTATTAATATTTTGTACTTACTATTAAACTTACTATCTTTTTCTAGTACTATCTAGTAGATGTAGTAGCCTAGTCTACTAGTTCTAGACTAGGCATACCATAGTCCTAGGAGAACTAGTTAGTCAAGAGCTGACAGGCCGGATCTAGATATGTCTTAAGCATAGCAATTACTCCTGTCCCCTGGGGCTAAGCCTAAGGCTAAGGCTAAGCTAAGTCTAAGTAAGATCGAGTAAGATTAAGGCTAGCAATTTAGCATCATCCTAGCTAGGCCTAGCCCCCGAGGCCGGCATGCTAGCTTATTAATTAAGGCTAATCTTTACTTAGACTTCACTCAGTCTTAGACTTAGTGTTTTAGGCAGCCATAAACTTAAGCAAACATTTGTCTCTGTTTATTCCACTTGCACTGCACTGACTGACGCTATAGTATTCAATTACGGTCTTGACTAGACTACTCTAGTTCTATATATTGGTACTGATACTGATAGTGATATCGATCATGCTGCATGGAATATTGCTTAATTATTCATGTAATTATTATATTACAGTTCGACCGTGCTTGCCTGGGTTCGCCTGGGCATAGCCATAGGCCCAGTAGGCAGTAGGCCTAGACCTAGTCCTAGTCAGAAATAAACTGGACTAAGTATATAGCTAGATATAGACAAGGCCTT
Organism: Echinarachnius parma; assembly: GCA_037951105.1. Classification (NCBI taxonomy): domain Eukaryota; kingdom Metazoa; phylum Echinodermata; class Echinoidea; order Clypeasteroida; family Echinarachniidae; genus Echinarachnius; species Echinarachnius parma. The sequence continues at coordinate 12,316 of JBAMJV010004324.1, forward strand.
TTTTTGCAACCTCCTGGCCGGTTTAATAAAAAATATATAAAAAATTAAAAACAAATTTCGGAGGGTAATCGACCGAGAAAAAGTCCAACCGTACCAACTACTTCGGTAGTAGTGACAGTACTAGTACCAAGTCAAGTAGCTAGCTCCGTGTGTCAAATAATTAGATTAAATTGATTGATTGATTATTGATTGAGTGATTGATTGATTGATTGATTGATTGATTGAATTGATTGATGGTTGATTGATTGATTGGTAGATTGACCCGATTCATTCACCATAATTATAAATTATTTAATTCAATCATTGTTTTATTAACTCGATCACTATATTATATTACTGATCACTCACTCATTGATTGGTTGATTGATTGTTAGATTAAATGATTGATTGATAGATTGATCCGATTCATTAACTAGTATAATTATACATTATTTAATTCAATCATTGTTTTATTAACTCACTCTGATCACTCACTCGCTCACTTTCACATGCACGCACATGCAACGCCGTTAACGGCCACGAGCAGACTAAGAACGCCGCAACTTCTGGCGTAATGCGTAGTGAATGTTCCGCTGCGTATAGCACTGTTCAGCTGCAAATCAATATTTGTCAAAATTCGCGCATGACACTCGTGACACGTCTTTAGAATTATTCTAATAACAAACGAAATAATGCAAATGGTATGATTTTACATTTACTAACTGACAGAACTGCATATTATCGTCTTAGATTACCCTGAATTATGAACAGCAGTATCATAAACGTAATGATTGAAATGATTTGAAAAAGGGTTTCGGCATTTTCGTCGGCATTTTAACCCCTTTTTGTTCTTTTTCGCTGGTGTTAGGGCGGTGTTTAGATATCGATAGCACTATCGGTATCGGTTCTCCCAAACCGAACTGCTGATTTTGAGCTCGATTTAAGCAGCTCTTGGAGTAACACCACTCTAACACCAGCCCAACACCGAACTTGAAATCACTCATTGTGGTATTATATTTTGGAAAGTGCCCCGTTCCGTTTTTTGGGGGCCACCCTGTATAGCTGCACTTATGTTGCTGTTAGCTTTACCGTTGCAGCTCCAAGGGGGACCCTCTTACGTGGCAGAGCAAGACACTTGGGGTGAGTAGTCATGTAGTTTACTAAATGGTTCAAGTTTATTGTTACTTTTAATTCATGTTCTAGATAGGTTTTACGGCTATGAAGAACCAAACTACGACAAATTGAAGGTATCGTGATACGATGGATTAAAGCGCCATTTCCTCACCAAAGACCTTTTACGAATATACATCTTAAAATGATTTGTTTTGTTGTATTCATATGTATCCAAATTAGCCTCTTATGTCCTTGGTTGCACCGTTCTCCCAGAGGAACCTGCACCTAATTTTATTTTTATCTTGGCCATTTAATACACACCCAAACAAAATTAATCTAACACTGACTGTGTACTCTTTTCACTCTCTGGGGAGCAATCTAGTAGGTGATACTTTACTATGCCCTTAAACTTGTACACACCATCATTCATGCCAAGTGCCGATTATTGCACCTGATTGGGGAGCAGTTTCCACAAATTTGTGGATTTTAACATACGAGAGTGCAAACATTTAGGAAACTCACAGTTCTGTATTTTGTAAAGATGTTGTGCAAGATTTCCTCCGTTATATTAAAAGTGAAATAAATCCTTTTGTTTTATACATTCCGCACTTTTGTATGTCTACATACGACGTTTGAAGGTTAACACATTCATTACAAGTAATTCAGTTGTTAAAAACACTATAAATCCCTAATGCTATCAAATGTGCATGGCCGCTATTTAAAACAATAGAGTGAAGTTGTAAATATAATATTACTTCCTGGTTTAATATTGTGCTCAAGGAATATTCTTGAAGGAATACTAATGTGAATGAGTAATTACTAAACCATACACAAACCTATTATCAATGAATAATTCTGCATATCAATGCATGATGAATAAGGGTATAGATAATTGATAAGGCATTTCATGAAGTATATGATTTTTATGTTTTATTTAACGCGTCATTAAATATTGACATAAACTTTGATATTGTATCAGCAAGTTTAAGAGTATCACAACATACCAAATGGTCTAACGGTGGCATATTATGAAACGGTTATAATAAGGTTCAGCAAACATTTTTTTGTTTTGTTTCATTCCTCTTCATTCATGGGCAAATAGAGTCATTTTTTCAATGGACTTAAGCTTGCTGCCCAAAAATTATTATCCTCCCCGGTTTCACCTGATACGTAAAAAAACACTTAGATGGCTAATAATGATATGATCAGAAATGAGATTCTTCCACCGATTGCCGAATTTCCGCCGATTTCGAGAATTCAGACCACATGCCCCCCTCCCCCCCCCCCCCCCCTATCACGTACGCCTATGTCTTCATAATGATTTGATTGAAACGAAGAGTATTTAGATTACGCACTATAAATTATTATCATGTGGAGTCACATGATTCACAAGCTACATACAATGATGTCCACAAGAAGGTTTAACAATTATGCCAAGTTATTCTGCTCAAAACTTCTTGGTTAAAAAGTTACGCTTTTTTTTTATTAATGGGGGGGGGGGACTTACTTTTTTTGTTGGGTTTATTTAAACAATATGGATCAATTAAACCCAACGCAAAATTAAGTCCCCCCTAAATAAAATATTTTAACTTTTTAAAGAAAAGATTTTGAGCAAAATAAATTGGCAGGATTGTTGACACTTATTGACTAAATTCTGTGTGAAAATGAAAATGGTCCGTCGAGTCATGCATGAGTGAGCACACATAAAAGGCAAAATTGTCACTTTTCGAATGTCACATGACTCTTGTGACTTTTGAAAAGTGACAATTTTGCCATTAATCTAAAGGCTAATTCCAACCAAAATTTAACTATGCGCCTTTCATCTGAAGAACATGCATGCTAACCGGAAATTAAAGATCGCTTGGAATGGAACAAGAATAAAACACTGTGACGGTCATGTCCACCTTGGAGTGACCTTAGATAGATCTTTGCCGTACAAGGAAATTATCACCAAGCTCAAGGGAAAGGTCAGCTCGAAGAATGCCCTTTTTGACGAACTGAGCACATTCGAGTGAGGAGCAAACCCGACAACAATCAGAACTATTTATATGGCTCTCTGCTACTCTGCTGCGGAATATGCCTATGTACACGCTCAGTACATGCAAATAAGATTGATCCTTGCTTTACATAAGCTGCCGCTACATCACAAGATGAATGAGACCAATCAGGACTCATAACATATATCTGCTCTTTAGCATCACACCCCCTGACATGAGGAGAGATGTTGTTAGCCAGAACAAACGAATGAGACAAACAGAGGACGTAAGACATCACCTCCATGACCACCCACTGCATCCTCGGCGCTTTAAGACACGGAAAAGCTTCCTTTTATCTGTTGACCTCCTTGACTGCAGCGGCGCTGCAGCGCATAGGCGCCGGAAGTGGGGAGGGGGGGGGGGGGGGGGCAGGGGGGCGCCAAATTGCACCATTTCAAGTAAATGCAAAATCTCCCCCGTGGGAGGGGGATACCCCCTCCCAAACCCTCCCCCTCTGGCTCTGACCCAGCCCTCGGTCGCTTCGCTCCATCGGGACTCATTTTGGCTGTAAGCTATATGTTGTTGGATCATACATAATGTGGCATATGGTTTATGTTTTTATGCACCAAATTGCACTATTTCAAGTATATAAATGCAAAATCTTCCCCGTGGGAGGGAGATACCCCATCCCAAACCGGAGCCCTCGGTCGCTTCGCTCCCTCGGGACTCATTTTTTGCTGTAAGCTATGTTGTTGGATCATACATAATGTGGCATATGGTTTATGTTTTTATGCACCAAATTGCAACATTTCAAGTATATAAATGCAAAATCTTCCCCGTGGGAGGGGGATACCCCCTCCCAAACCCTACCCCTCTGGCTCTGACCCAGCCCTCGGTCGCTTCGCTCCCTCGGGACTCATTTTCGGCTGTAAGCTTTGATGTTGGATCATACAAATGTGGCATATGGTTTATGTTTTTTGCACGCATGTACTGCTAACTGTGGAATGTTTATTATGTTCATCGGCGAAACCGAAGCATGAAACAGATAACCATGATTCGTAAACGGACAATATATTTGCTCATTCATTTTTTGCGACGTTTAATTGGCAAATATATAAGACATTGTGTGTTTACATGGACCTCACATGACTAATACTGACATGCATGCAAACAATTATGATCAATCAGCTAGGCAATTAACTGCCCGAAATGGAATACATCGACAACAGGACTTCTTCATTTTGTTCATGGTAGTTTTTTATTCCTCAATTCGAAATAAGATCTAAAGAAATTAACGTGGGCATGATGGGTGTCCTAATTGGCAAAACATAAACATATTTACAATGACATTAAATATCAAATAATAAACAATAACAAAAGCATCAACATTTGGACATAATTACTTTACAAAATCTTGAAATCTTTACATCTTGTAAATCTTTCAAATATTAAGAAATTATATGAAACATTTTGTTCTTCACGGAGTAGACATGGCGAGCGTGGGAAATATGGACAATCATATTCCACTGATTTTGAATGGGGTTTTCTGGCAAATGTTATTTGGTCCAAATCGAAACGCATCATTGTGATGCACCACCTAAAATCAACATCCAACAATACATGCAATTTTGAGCTCTCTTCTGCCGTTAAGCTAACACTTCTCTTATAACACTTGTTTTATCTTTTGATCAAAGGAAACTAGAGTATTATGTATCACTCAGTATTATACAATTTGTCCATTTCACTATGCAGACTCCAATGATTACGCAGAGACAACTACGACCCACATGATCCACACGATCAGTCCGGCCCGTGACACAGTACCATATGCGATTATCATCCCGTCCGCCATTGTTGGCAGCAGTTTTATTTTTGCGATCCTCCGTTGTATCGCAAAACGGCGTCATGATGGTAAGAGCGTCATGTCATCAGAATATAATGAAAATACATGCTGCTGCTGCTGCAACTGCAACTGCAGTTGCTGAATTCCTTTCATAAAACAGGGATAGAAGAGTTCTGGTCAATTTAAATTTTAGTAACCGAAACCTTCACCATATCATTACAAACCAATAGTTATAACTCGACCATGCCCGACAGGCAGAAAACCCTACAACCAGCTTGGTGGGAAGCCTGCTATCATTCGAAATGAGGCCGTTGAAACACGGGTGTTTTGAATTGTGTTGGAAATAGACACTTTGATATTTCCGATTAAGAACAAGTATTAGAACTTTAATAAGGTCCATCACTCGAAATAAAAGTGTCGCACTCAAAATGCGAGGAAGGCTGTGTAACGCGCCAGTGCGCGTTTATTCAAGACGTCTGTAATTAAGGTTAACAACACTTACATTAACGTAAAGTTTGATTGTAAGCTTCAAAACTCCGGCTCGAAAAGAAAGATTAACAATAATGGATAAGTAAAGATTAGTAGTGTCGACTTTCTTACTGATTGAATACATGTCTTGTGATGATAAATTTAACAAATAGTAGTGTATGGTGGTTGATTTAATGCATTCAGAGCTGCAGTGCATTTGATTAAGGTAGGCGCTGAGTTGTAAGACACACACCACAGTATTTGCATAGGCTAACTTTTGAAATGAAGCTTTCTGAAATTTCTCCTTAAAATCCTCTTTATTGTAACATTGTATCATAATGTAATATATATCGGATAGTTAAGACATGATAGTTAAGACCTGGTAGCGGCTCCATATTACCATTGATATGCAAATTACTCATAAGCCCATTTGCATACAAGCGTCTTCCGGAACCAGTAATTGATTAGAAATTACCTTCATTTGTTGTTTTCGGCTATTATAAAAGTTAAGCATGACATGAGTTATTGGTTATTTAATGGATAATTTAAACGTTTGGCAGGTTTAATAAATGAATTGATGAATTATGTAAAGTTTGATTGTAAATTTCAAAAACTCCGGCTCGAAAAGCAATATTAACAATAATGGATTAATTGACTTACCAAGTAAAGTTCATGATTAGTAGTGTCGACTTTCTTACTGATTGAATACAAGTCTTGTGATGATAAATTGAACAAATAGTGTTGTATGGTTGTTGATTTATTGCATTTAGAACTGCAATGCAGTTGATTTAGCTAGGCGCTGAGTTGTAAGACACACACCACAGTATTTGCATAGGCTAACTGTTGAGGTTTTTTTTTGAAGGTTTCTGAAATGGCTCCTTAAATTCCTCTTTATTGTAAAATTGTATCATAATGTAATATATCGGATAGTTCAGACCTGATAGTTAGTACGATTTATATAAATAGTTTAAAAGCTAAAGGTTGATGTTAACGTTTTGAATTGACATGTTTTCAATCATAGTAACACTTTTAGCGGCTCCAAACCACCGTTGATATGCAAATTACTCATAAGCCCGTTTGCATACAAGCGTCTTCCGGAACCAGTGATTGATTAGAAATTACCTTTATTTGTTGTTTTCGGCTAGTATCAAAGTTAAGCATGACATGACTTATTGGTTATTTAATAGATAATTTAAACGTTTAGACGTCTTGATAAATGAAACGATAAATCATGTAAAGTTTGTTGTAAACTTCAAGACTCTGGCTCGAAAAGGAAGATTAACAAGAATGGATTCATTCACTTAGCAAGTACAGTTATAGATTAGTATTGTCGACTTTCTTACTGATTAAATACAAGTCTCGTGATAATAAATTACACAATAGTGTTTTATGGTTGTTGATTAGGTTAAAAGCTAAATGTTGATGTTACAGTTTTTAATCATGTTAAACATGTTTTCAATCATAGTTACACTTTTAGCGGCTCCAAAGCACCGTTGATATGCAAATTACTCATAAGCCCGTTTGCATACAAGCGTCTTCCGGAACCAGTGGAACCTATGGATATTTTAGCCGTTTCTGTACCGATTTTGATCAAATAAAGTTTATTCTGTCATTCAAATATTATGCTCTTTCAAAAATTTGACACTCAGTTTTTAATTATCTCACAAAAAAAATTATATGTGTAGCGCCCTCTATACCAAAACTCAACTATCCATTTAACTACAACATACAATATATTTCCAAGAGAATACAAATGCTATCATAGACATAATTATTTGGTAGCAATTTAGTACATGAAAATACAAAAACAGCCCAAGTCCGTGACAGGTCATTTGGAGAAAACAAAAAACTTCAAGGGCCGGTCACATTTACGGTAGAGGACTTAGTGATCCGTAGGGTAATTTAATGTGGTTCAGACGTGGTGTAAGTACGTTATACTACGTTAAATTACGTTGAGCTACTTGGAACTACGTTAAGGTACGGTGGTTGGCCACAGAAGGGCACGGATAAGTACGTTTAAGTACAATACACTACGCTAGACTACGCTAATATGGGTACAGCTTGCTCACGGACAGGTGCAGAGTGGTACGTCTGACTACACTTGAGTACGGTAGACTGCGGTAGCCACTACGCTGGACTACGCTAAAGAACGTCAAACTCCGGTAAATATCAACCCCGCACGGAGTATAACAGCCAGCCAGTGGTGTGGTACGGCCATTGTGTTGAGTTAACATTTACGTTACTTGTGGGGGGTAATTTTGTTTGATGGACTAGGGCTGTTGTTTAAATCAAATGGACTTTAGTCGTTCTTTGAATCATACATAGAGATGACTATAATAGTAATACTAATACGTGACCGAGAAGAGTTGTCATTTCGAGCTTTTAATTAGTGACTTGTATACTACAACACATTTCCACCACAACCCCTTCACCCAACCCAAGTCCCTCTTCGCCTAGTTTATAATGCATGTATGGGATTGCGTGTGCATGTGTACGTGTGTGTGTACATAATAAATGCGTTTGCATAACGTATTATGCCAGCCATGAAGACACTTGCAAAACCAAGTACCATGCATGTTTAACACATTTTCTAGACACCCTGACCCTTTGCATCCGAGAGTCAAACACATAAACATACACTCACAATTAACACTATCCTTTTATTCTACCACCGCACTATAACAACTATGTAATATGGGATTAAGCTTAGACAAGGAGTAATGCTAGAGGGCGCTACAATATGAATGTTAGAAAAGCAAGTCCTTGACTTGGGCTTTTTTTACATTCTTACTAGATTTAACTCACTAATTTTTGGCCCTGCCGGAATGAATTAAGGTTGATTATTTATACATATGGTGGGCCCATGTATGAGCAACACTTTCCAATGTTTAGCTCAATTTGGCCCAAAATTAGACTTGGCCGTTTTTATATTCAGGTCTTCAATTCACAAAAGCATACTATTCCAGATAGCTGATCCCTGAAACGAGTTTGAAGTTTTACCATGCTCTGTTCTCATCTTGGGTTTTACCAAAATATTTCCGTCGTTTTGTCTTGTACTATGAAAAGTAAAACAAAAAGAATAATATTCAAACACTTAGTGTTTATGAATTAACAAAAAAATACAAGTAATACGATTTTAATACATTCAGTTTACCTAATGAATAAAACAATAGAGAGGATGAGGCCATTCTATTTTTAAAAGTAATTCTTCTCAAAACCGTTTTTTTAACATTATTATTTTGTTCATTAACATCACAGGTGCACTTTTCCAGACCTTAAGGCCATACAGAAATGGATGAATAAATGAATAATATAATAATACAAGGCCTTGTTTTGGAACAGTATCTTACCCTTTATAAATTCTTATTTTTCTGCAAAGTACATAGCATAAATTATTATGAGTAGGCTTTTAGCTACGCTATGCATAGTAAACTATATCACAGCGCTTACATTAATATACAGTATAACAGCAGATCATAAACAAAATATTGACAAACCAAAGAAAACAAAATAATAGCGAATCAAGTAGGAAATAAGTACGTTTTTAGGATTAAAAAAAAAAAAACATCCACTGATGGAGCAGCTTTTATACAGGAGGGAAGTTCATTCGACTCCTTAGCCGCTACAAAAGTGAATGTGCGATCTCCTGCCTTACTACGAACTACATGAAAGGTTTATCGAAAGTGGTCTGCATTGGAGCGAAGTTTAGTACGTACAGGTTGATACATCTGAAGACACTCATTGAAATACTCTGGTGCCTGATTGAATAATTTATATACAAATACAAGAATCTTAAAAACTATCCTCTGTTTAATAGGTAACCAAATAAACAAACAAACAAACAAACAAGGGATTTAAAAAGAGGCATGGCATCATGACGACGGTCTTAACTAAACATGAAACGAGCAGCCTAGTTCTGCAAACTTAGAAGTATCCTCAAATATGTTTGAGGAACTTCATAAAATATTTATATGTTCATTCAAAAAAATTAATAAAATAAAATGCCTATCAATATATATTCCAACAAAAAGAGAACCTTGTACTTCATTCAATAACACATTTTTAGTTTGTAACAACTGCAACGATACGATTTTCTTTTCTCTTTGGCTTAATGGTAATTAAGCTTTATTCATATTAATATTTATCTTATTTGCATAAGACCAAATGCCTTACACCACAAAACGACCGTTATGTCGCCGTGGTAGTTTGTCTGTTATTAGCTGATATAGCCAAATTTGGTTTAAAATATGAAATTCAGGATTTTGGTATTTCCTGAATGAGGGTATCATAATCTACCTGTTGTGAAATTTTGAGCATCAGAAATCATGTTTAAATATGATGTTTTAATCAAATAAATATGATCAGATTACAGTGCTTGAATGGACGCCGATCTTTGAAACGGCCGTTTTCTCCCTAACTTTAAACCCGATTCAGCCATGTTCCAAATCTTGGCTGCTCATTTTGAGAGGGTTCGCTTAGTCCAAATATGACAAATTATATATCATTTTAAAGGTATTGACTTCTACTTTACTGTCACGTACAAATTAGCACAATCATTTTCCCCGACTTATTGGTCGTTTTGTGGTGTGAGGTCACCAATGTGCTTTCAGATATCAGCTATTTCCAATAAATTAATGTCTCCTTGATTAGGTAAAAAGGAATTATAAATATCACAGTAATCAGCAAAGAGTCTAAAATTAAAGAAGTCTTTCGATCTAGGCAAGTTGAAACTATATAAATAAAGTGCAGGACCTACAACAGATCCCTGGGGCACCCCACATTTAATTGAATATAATTATGGCACAATATAAACCATAATGATGCACAAACTGTCGACGGTTACTTCAATGATCATATAACCAATTCAGTTGAATTCCTCGTGCACCATAATTGTCTAGCTTGGCTAATAGTTTACCAAGGTTTATTGTGTCAAATGCTTTAGCAAAATCAACAAACAAACACACCTACAGTCACTCGACCTTCATCTTGAAACTGAATTAATTAATGTATTAAACTAATCAAAGATAACTTTGTACTATGCTTTTTATCTAAATCTATTGTGTAATTATACAATACATCATAATTTCTCCGAAATGTACCGAAACAAATATTCACTAACTTCTCAAAATCCTTACTTAAAATAGGTAAGACTGACATAGGCTTATAAAATTACCTGGATCAATTTGTATACCTTTCTTATACACAGGACTGACTCCGGTTATCTTCATAGAACGTGGGAAGACACCCAATTGAAATGACTTAAGAAATACGAGAGTGGTTGTGACACATAATGCACACCATCATAGATTAACAGGAATATTATTACTACCACATGACTTTTTTTATATCGCAATTCAAAATTACATCTTCAACCTCAGCATGAGTAATTACAAGCAATACAAGGAATTTCTAAGAGGTTCTCCTAAGTAATCCTAATACCTATGTTTACATTGCAACTCATCATTTTTTTGTGCCAACCGTGGCCCAAAATATCAACTATTTCCTTTACCAAGCAATTCATTAACTATTTGTTATGTTTTACCCAAATCATCCACATACTTTTTAAACACACGAACATACTCGAATTTGTGGTATTCCTTAGAACATATGTTAGCAGATTCCGACACCTTTTATACTTATTATAAGCGTTGCTGTCAGCTCTAGCCACTAAAACATTAGAATAAAGTTTATGTTTGCATTTCATGAATTTATAATCACTTTGTAATCCAAATAACTTACATTCTTCTAATTTGTTCATTGCAAACATTTCCAAATACTTTTTAAAACCTTTCATATGCACTATCCACATCTCTTTATATGTCTTGCCAAGATGTACCTGCAAAGCCATCAATATATTTAGCCTTATCAACATTTCTATAATCCCGTACTTTTACTTAACATCCTAACCCTTTCCAACGAAAGCACATACCGTACATGTTTGAATAGAAGCAGTTTGATGGTACATGGCTCTGTACGTTGTCTTAAAATAGCGGCAGCTGAGTCCAAAAGGAGGAAGCTTCCCAAAAAGATGAATGCAATTTAAATGTGAATGATAAGGAATATTGATTATGAATTATGACTAAAACATGTTAGTTGGTTAACAGGAAGCTAACGATTGAAATAAGCGATTGTATACACAAAAGGCATTATACCGTGTGCCCCCCCCCCCCCACCCCCAAAAAATACAATCGAACTTTCTGCAACGATACCAACATACTAGGGTAGTATATCTTTTCATTTAAACAAGTTTGCAGGAGGAAAACTTAAAGCGTAACAAAATCATGACTAATGGCTATCAGTGTAGCCAAGGTGGTACAATGTCTGTCTCGAACCTATCTAGGATGCGTGAAGGGGAGAACGCGATGAGAGAATGCGGTAAGCATGCATAGCAAGTAGATTATAAACAAAGGCAAGTACTTGATTAAAAGAATTGTGGTGCAGGCTAGCGGTGAGGGGCTCTACGGTAAGGGTTAAATTAAAATTATAAACAGTAAGTATATCGTATTAAAGAGACACCATACAAATAACACCAGGCCAATGGCTTGTGTAAACATGTGTGGGATGTCAATTTATAAACTACAATAGTAAATACAGCTTTCGAAGTGCACAGCACATATGAGCCCAAGCACCACACTTTTGGTCATAAGTCGTTGTGGATCTTTTGTACATAGAGCCTCAAAATCATACACAATTGTCTCTGGGTGAAAATTTCAACTTTACGGGATTTGATACATACATATTTCATCTACATTCTCTGAAAATTGCAGGTCCTAATTCGAATTTTTTATACCATAAATAATGATTTTGCTCGATGTATAAGAATGCTTTTCTGTATGATGCAAAACTTTAAAAGCGATTTTCTCTGTTGTTTAACAAATAGCGAGGCTCTGGTCCACGTTATTAAATTGCATTTTTCTGGCCGTCTACAATATGTATCAAGTTATACATCATTTTAAAGCTGAAATCCTAGAGAATTCAAAACACTTAACGTCTCAATTTTGATATTTCCGACAATTAACCGAAAGTGTTACAGGCGGACACATATTGTTTAGTGGCTGACCCAAATATACAGTGTAGTAGGGCAGGTGTAAATACAAAATCAAATGAAATACATGTAATATGTATACATCATTACGTATATATTGAGTTTATAGGGTACCACCGCCAAAAACAATATTCTATACATTAAAGGTAACAACGTCCGTGATTCTATAGTCTCCAAACGAACGTGTGATAGATTTGGCGCATTACCAGTGGTTTGGTGTGTGCGGAACAATGAGACCAAAATGGTTCCGTATTTTATGGTAATTAATTGTATTTTGTATGAACTACATAACACGTTGCAAAGTGGTGGGCATCTATTTTATAACACACGACGGTACCAAAACATATATTATGTGTTGTTCTGTGCCTGGACAGTGGAAACCTTCACGCATGTATTATACATTTATAAATCTTTACAGTCAATATTTACCTAGGGTTACAAACATCAACACAATTATTCCTTTCTTTCAATTATTAGTTGTTGTTTTTTTTTTCTTCGAGGTTTTCGAGTTTGTAGATATACGACCTTTCCATTGGTACCCCCTAATGATTTGGCATCATACTAGCATCCTGGGTATAATTAAACAGTGAACATACATGTACATGAGTTCATATTGACTGCGTCGTCGAGGTCGGGTATGCGCACGACAGCCGGAACCAGCCGAAATCGTATGTGCATGGAGCTGCGTTATTTGTTGGCTTTCTCAGCTTCACTGCTGGACATGGTGGATAATGCTACTTTCGACGTGGGCTCTCGCATTTGCTCGGGCAGAGGACAGCCAAACTTCTCCCGCCACATCTTCCGCACAGTCGGCTGTCTCACGCAGTAGAGCATGAAGATGAAGAACCCCTGCAAGGAGTTGAGCACGACGAAGATTCCCTGCACGACCTCGCTGGTCGAGTAGATCAGGCTGAGGTAACCAACGGCCCAGGTGAGTCCCATCAGCAGCATGATGCATACAGCGTTCTGGAGACGCCGCAAGCTCTGTCCTCTGTCCATTGTGTCAACGGATCTTCCCTTCACGCTCTTGCCGAGTCTTCTCATCACGCGAATGAAGACGCTGACATTATACACCATGACAACCCCCACAGGGATGAGAACGCCCCCAATAATAGGATACATCGTGATGAAACAACTAGAAAAGAAAGATATTTTCATAGCAAAGCAATCGTTCCATTTTACCCATGTTCAAATACATTTAATTGAATAGCAATAACCTTTTAAATGCGATGATATGTCAAGCTATTCGTATCAATGATCAAATATTGCGGGAAACTGCGAGTGTTCCATGTTTAATGTTTTCCTTAACTTATATTACAGAATGTCATAATAGCACATGTGATCATTTTTACTATTCCTATGCTGTACTTGGGCTATTTGTTTAACAATTATGTATTGTGGTTCATTAAACTTTCATGAATATAAAACAAAACAAAGAACTAAAACGGAGCGTCTTAATTTGATTGAAAACGTAAAAAATAATCAATATAAAAATACGATTTTGATAAATAAAATGAAGGCATACTTACAAATCTGTGTGTGCGTAGTGCTGCCTAGTCGCACCTGCCGCTATACCAACAATAATAAGCGGGGTTCCTGAAAGTTAAACATGAACACAAACTCATATGCCAAATCTATAACCATTATGCAGTTCATGTTGTATTTAAAATCCATCAATGGACACGGATGCTTAAAGTGCCAATTGGCACAAATTATGTTGCACTGGCTGTGCAACAAGTTTGGGAAGGTCGGTTCTATTCAAGTTAAATACCCTAATCTTTCGAATTATATAGAGCTTAATTATGAGAAAAACGGCATGGTGTATTACAGAGAAAGCAGCGCACAACATAATTCATAAACGAGCAAGGAATAATCTTATCATTATACAAATGTTTTAAAAATGAAAGACAAATATACAGCATGCATTGTTAAAAATATCCTTGCTCAATAATTAATTGGTCACAACATTTCTGAATGTAATTATACTCTTTCTTTATTTTTGCCAATTCATGAACTTATATGACATCTGGTATTCAAAGTGAAAACTTCCCAACATATTCTATTGTTCATGTGGTTGAATACACGGGAATTCCAATGAAATGTAATGCATTACGAATTACCCCATGCAAACAGCGATGTCTTCCTCATATAGAATGGACGATATGTGTTCAACACCAGGACAAAGAGGAGGTACATGTTGTAGCCCTCTACGGCCATCCAGAAGATAGATGCCAGTAGGAAGTAGTGCAAAACACCGGCCAGCACGCTGCATGGTATCGGGTCTACCTCTTCCACGTCACGTGACGTGTCCAGGATCAGCACTAACAGGAAGGTGATGTACAGACACAGGAGAGCACTGGATAGGCACATCAGGATCTGGTTGGGCTTCCGTTCGCGCAATATTCTGGTAACAAATTATGGGCAGGAAAAGTATACATACTAGATCCCTTTATTTCCATTATTCGTAAACCAAAGAGGACTATAAGTGGCGGGAATCTCATTCACCTATCTGCAACAGTAACTTATATACCACATTTGGTTACCCTTTAAATGCCTTGCAAGTTGGAAGTGATTACAGGTCCATGCTTCATAAGCGGAAACTGACTGTTGGTATACTGTATAATTATAAAGTACTGCATTCTGTAATTTTTAATTACATATCAGTTAGATACCCTACAACCGTACGCGTGTCGTTTGTGTTTGGCGTTGTGTGCTTTGCCACTGGCCTGTATACTGATTACGATATGTAAGAATACTGATTCACCATGTTCGCTGCCGCGTTGAACATATTCCAGAGTTGCTGACTTCCCGAAATCGTTTGACTACATAGTCATATACTGACATAACGCGATGAACATTAAACACAGACCATTGGATATCAATCTTATAATTTAATATGAAATGCATTTTAAAGGTATCTAGTAACTTTGCAAAAAAGTGATGAGTGGGTGATACAATGTATATTGTTGTTATCTTACATGTTCACTGGGCATTGTGTGAAGATTGAGAGGTAATTGGACTTAATACGGCCGAGAAATTAGCAAAAATGCAAGCGACATTCACTAACTCATTGCACTCACTTTGTAAACGGTTCTGACGATCCGTTGGGTAATTTGACATCTGAACACTTCAATCGCAAATATCTTTGACACGAAAGGGACATTTGAAAAACCAAAACCTGTCCCATGCTTATATTGTTAATAGGAATACAACAAGGTATGAATGAACCGTTAACATTGCAATTGTATTTTGAGGATTTGGACACTGTTACTAAGTCCCTTTAAGAGTGTGATATGTCCACATACTTGCTTGAGGCATAGGTGAGTATGGTGACAATGAGACCCCATATGGACATGCAGACTCCAACGTAAGATAAGACCTCCAGGATAAAGTCCGCCTGGTCTGAAAGCCCCTCTCCTCCGTACACATCCTATAAAGAATATAATGATCAGTTTGATGTTCCTTGCATTATGATGCCGCTTGTCCATATTTTAGTGGGATTATCAATTTTATTTTTATGGGATCATCGACGATGTGACTATCATAATTGTTGATTAACCGACAGACAAAATGTGTATCGTTATAAAGTATTTTCTAGGCAAACTTGGTGCCAATTCTTAAGAACATAATCACGATATTCTAAATAATTGTCAAAGAATTTTCCCGGAAAGTACTCTTGTAACCAAGGAAACTAAAATGGTTGTCACCCTACACAATTTTGCTATATCACATGTAATATGTTCTATTTTACAAATATTGTATAGATTCATAGAAAACAAAATTTACCATGAGAATTGCAAAGTTAGTCAAGTGGTTGCATTCACAGACCACTCTGTCAGATGTGCTACTGCTTAGAGTACATCCACGAGTGGACCAGGTGTCACTGTTGAAGTCCCAGAAGACACATCTCGCGTTAGATGCATTCTGGAAATAGAACAAGATAGGACAAATCACAAAAACAAATGTATTTTGACTTTCCTATAATGCAACTGTAATGGTAACTCCAGAATCGCAGTGGTTATCATACTATAGTTGCTTCAGTTTTTAACACAGCTAATACCCATGACATTGTTGACAATTCCATCAAATGTAAATTATGAATCAAACCTGACAAGACTTATTCAAAAATCTGTTCATGCATGGAGGCATGGTCTCATTGTTTTTTCCAATTCAAATGAAATTTCTTTTGCGATAAATAATGGCGACAGGATAAAATAAAACCAACATTAAGTTGCACCTGCAAAGTACCAGATATTTACCAAAATGACATTAGAGACTTCAATCTTGTACCAAAATTATTGTTAGATATGTCCGAATGAGGTGTGAAAGTTTCATTGAAAAGGAACACTGCTTTCATGATAAAAAAAAAGCGAAAATATACGTCAGCTTTTACAACAAATTACTGTATGACGTTCATGAGGTGAATGACCGTTCAGTAACACCCTTGAGCTGAATGATATATCTCGTCATACTAAAGGGGCATTTGAAAACAAATTATTATATTTTATTCTTCTCTTACCATTAGCTAAACAACACGGTAGAAGAGAGGCGAGGAAGCTCAACAAAATGTTCGTAGAGTTAGACACTTTACAGGTATCTCTGTGAACATTATAAGAACGATTATAGTGATCCAAGTAAAGTGTCAAACTCCACGAAAATTACATGGGGCTTCCTCGTTTCTTTTTGCCGTGTTGTTTAGCTTATGGTAAGCGAAGAATAAAATACGGTTAGATTTGTTCAAATGTCCCTTTAGCATGAAGATAATTAACATTGAAAATCATCATCTCAAAACCGTTGCCCAACGCTTTTGGTAAAAAGTACAATTGCCGTAGCTGAACACGTCCGGCCCGCGGACGTGTGCGGATATCGTCAAACGCACGATTAATACTGCGACAAATCTACGGCAGGCCATCAGTATTCGGTGATGAAATATGAACTCAATATTTTCATTAGGTAAATAGTGGTAATTTTCTTTCAAACTTTCACAAATCTTTCAATTGTATTTTACAATAATATTTATATAAGATTGAAACCTCGAATGTCATTTTATGCAATATCTAACACTTTACTGGCATCACTTTAGGAATAAATCTTACCCTACTTAGTGGTTCAAATGTAAGGCGAACTGGGTACTTCAGGTATTCGATTGCATTTGTGCCAAAGGAGGCGGAAATGATACGCGAGTTGATCGTCCGGTTGAACTCCGTCTGGTTCTGGTTGAAGGCAAGCAGTTCCTGGGACTGGAAGAGCGAAGGGGTCCGGTAACCCGTGATCACTACCCTGGTCGATGCATTGACACTGTCTATGAGGTCACCGGGTATGAACAACGTCGCCTCTGGTGGTATTCGTTGTGTTTCAGTGACGTCACCATCAGCGACGAGGAAGGTGTCATCACCGATCTGTTCAGAACCCGACGCCGACATTGGTGCGGAGAGGATCACTGAAAGGCCATCGCTGCCATCATTATCCTTCATGAGGTGAAATGCCTGTTACAATTAGCAAATGTATTAATGAAATACATGTAAGCCTTCATTACTATACAGTGGCGTAATGAGCAAACACGTTGGGGGGGGGGGACAAATCTTCATCGCCACAATGTTCGTTAGCATGGTTAGCATGGTTAGCATGGTTATAGCATGGTTATAGCCGGCATGGTTGCCGGCTTTGAATACGATCAATCTGAGACATTGCGTGGGAGCAAAGCGACCAAACCCGAAGGGTTGAAACGACTGAGGGGTGAAGGAGGGGCGATGGATGGTGGGAGTGGTTGCTATATAAATGTAATATAATGAGGTGTATGGAGAAACGTGTTTAATGTATACCAAAACGCATTTGTGTCTGCAACGGGTTGAGTCCGACATTAGTCTGCATCACCGGCATTAACGGCCAATCATCCCTCTATGATGTTTCACGCACGGTGATGGGCATCGCTCTCTAGCTGAGTAATATTATCATAAGCATAGTTTAAATATTTCCCTTTCTACTTATTCCAGCCATGACAGTGAGGGATCGCCACATCTGATCAGCCTTCTACATTATAACCCTGTCAAATACATCCCGCTTGTTGCACCAACTACTTATCTGTCCTCTTTCACATCGTATACAAATTCATCAAGTGGTCTTTATCTTTTTCTTCTCATTTATAACAATTGCACCTTACTAGTATTGTTGAAATTATATCGCATCTACATACATACAAGTGTAAAACATTTATACCTCTGCAGCTACATTCGGCCTGATGATTCGCAAAGACGTATTCTGCATCACGTCAACGATAGCTAGTTGCCCCTCCAAGGCTTGTACCACTCGGCTCGGCGCATCGTTTTCTATCTGCGCTTCTTGCAGCTCCGCTTCGGGTGTGTCCGCGAGGTTGTTGACGATATCTAATACCGATATGGCAACCTAAATCAATACAATACAATTAAGGTTTCCAGTTTAGTTAGCCTCTTATTTAAGTTGTTAGCACACTATTATAGAAATATGCAAGTTGGGTCGTATTCGAAATGCAAAAACATATTGTTCATATTGTTGCAATAAGTATAAAGTGTGATTAAAGAAAATAACGAAAGTGGAATTCGATACATTATGGAAATGTATAAATCCAATTATAAACATATGTAGTAAGCGTTAAAGCGTCAAAGTGTTAAAGCGTTTACAATTGCCGTT
>JBAMJV010004325.1:0-23185 GCA_037951105.1 Echinarachnius parma
GGAGTGAATTTGGATAATAATTGTGATAATTCTGTGCGGACGACGACTGGCAAGATGGCATCGCTGTTCGGACCGAAGCCGCAGAAGAGAGTCGTGATTATACGGTCGGCGGAGGCGCAGAGAAAGCACGACATCGCCGACAAGCGACGGAAGGATGGTAAGGACAGCAAAAAGAACAAGAAAGCTGTTCAAATAGCCGTCGTCGATGGTGGTTCATCCCATCCGAAGAGCATTCTTAAAAACGCTCCACCAAAATCGGACAAGAGCCAACATTCATCTAAAAAGGGGTCAAGAGATGGGCTGGATAATTTGTTTATCGGGGAGCAACACCGATCTCATTTTCAGGATAATGTTCCGTTTAACGTGGATCAAGATGGGAACGCGTTGTATGCAAATCTACCTCGGAATAATGGCAACAGCACGCTCGGGAGAGGGAGTACCCTGGGGAGGAATAGCACACTTAGCAGGGGTAATAACAGTACGATGGGGAGGACTGAACTTGATCGGAGACATATGCAAGAGAACCATTATGCACCCATTATCCATGGACATCCCCACCTTCATCCCCCTCACCCCCATCGGGACAGATCTGGCTCGGACGGGTCATCACATTATAAATCCCCCAAACAGTACGTTGGACACTTTGATGGGCAGCATCCGGGATTTATGAATGGGGGTGGGGTGCCACCTCCCCATGCCACGCGACTCCCCTCCCCAGTGGGGTCAACTCTCAGTCTAAATGCATCAACTGTATCACTGCAATCCCCATCAGTACATGGCTTGTCAACCGAGGAACAGGAACTGATCAACAGGCATCGACAGACAAAGAGGGGTCATGGGTCCAGTTACCCACCAGTATTGCATGATTCAAGTAGCAAGTATTCTGTAGCATCCGATGCCACACTTCACAGTGAGCACGAATCGGCTCCAAGGATTCCTAACCGACCAATTGTTCACCAACTTCGAAATGCAGTTGTATACCCCAAGGGTACACCAGCAGAGGGTCACCCGCCTCCACATAAGGGAAAGCTGCCCAGAGATATGGGACACCATCCTCCTCCTAGTCCCCGTCAAAACCGGGCACAACAACAACAACAACAAGTTCAACAACAACAACAACAACATCACCACCAACAACAACAACACCCACAACATGGGCAACCAAGGCATGTGGCAGGTCATCAGCAGCACCTGCAACAACAACCACAAATGTACCAGAAGGAGAGACCAAGCCAGTTTGCACAGTCATCACCACATCATGGTGACCAAAGAACTGCAGGTCATGGACCTCAGGACCAAGGTCAAAGGTCACGGCAACATGCTGAGCAACCTTTGGTCGCGAGCAATACTAGAGAAACACAACACAGCAGACCACAGAATCATCATAGTGAAACCCAACCCCCTCATCATACCCCTCCATATCCCCATCAACATGCCCAACGCGACTCCCAGCAGGCCACCTTATCTCGGAGAAACCAAAGTCTTGATCAACAGCATCATCATTCAGAACCGCACAAACGATCACATCATCATTCATTGCCCCGGAAAGCTAATGAACCTCGTCATGCGCAGGAAGATGTGCAAAGACTTTCTAGCAGTCCGGGAGTATTCAGGAGAGCGCAAGAAAACAGAGAAGAACCGACACGAACACCGCCTAAACCAGCTCCTAGAAAAGATGTGCAGCCACCCATTCCAGCCAAGCGCAGTTCCGTCGGATTGAAATTATCAGAGTCAAATCAAATATCTGATAGGGAGGACATTTACAATTCTTCGAAAAGTAGCGAGAGTAGTGGAGGGCGTGGTCCACCGCCGGCCGCGAAGAAACTTCTACCTGCTGCACCTCTCAAAGAAACATGCTTCTACTGGGAACCGACAGAGGAGTTAGAACTCGAGAGAAGCCTGAAAGTTGTTCGACAAGAATCGACACAGGTGCCCCCCGCGAGCAAGGAACCGAAATTCCAGGGGCGGAGAGCTCAGCGGCAAATCAAAGATGGAAACAGTCAGTTGCAAGGGCTTGAAAATATCATGCCCGTATCTAAAACAAAAAAGGGACTGAAAGACATTTCACGATCAGAAAGGACTAATGTGCAACAAGCAGAGACAACACGCGCTGAGAATAAATTACCCGACGTGGACACACTACAGATTGCTGCAGCTGACAATAATCAAAATACATTGCAAGAGCAGCAGCAAACCAATAGCGATCGGCAATCCGTGCAACACCCGCCACAAAGGAGCTCGCAACCCCGGGCAACATCACGTCAAAAAGAACCAACACAATCCCAACTGCTTCAAAAACTACTTCTAAAAGAACTTCCACAACAGCAGCAATATCAGCAGCAACAGCAGCGACACGAACCCCCTGTGCTGCAGCACGAGGTACACCAACCGGAAGTTCAACATGAAGCTGCGCCTGCGCCGTATCATGCATATTTCACTGCCACTGGGAGAATGGCATCCTCAGTCAGCGACCTGGTTGAACCCTCTCCCATCCCCGATAGTGACGATGATTCTTTCTTCCGCGATTCTGATGACGACTTCGAACGGGACGATGAGGGCAGTATGCTGCGAATCATACATCTAGATCGAGAACCAAGAGTGAGGGTCGGTCGGAGAAACGATGACCCCCAGTCACCGGACATAGTGGTACATTTGGATGAAGCTCGCGAGTCACAAGCACCCGTTACCAAATTTGAATATATGACCAGCAAGGAGACGGAATTCTCCGCGGAACCTGACCCGGAACCAGATGACAGTGACCCTGAAGATTTTGGCTATAATCTACCCACTATGCGATTAAAGCAGGTTGATGATGATCAAGTGTCCACTCGTACTCAAACGCCACCACTTACGGTTGAAAGTTCGTCTGATGAGGAGTTGATGATGCCAGGACCAATGATAACAACGAGCATTGCTACAAGCTTCTTCCCCCCTCGTTTTACTTCGGCTGATTACACCAAGTCCGAGCCGGATATATCGCAGAAAACATCTCGACGCTCACCTCGACCACGGGAGCCTTCACCCGAGATCGATGACGACTACCTTCCTCCGATGTCGTTAAAACCGGCCATTACAAAGTCGGAATCAAACCTCGCAAAGAAGACCTCGAATCAATCATCATCAATACCTCCTCGTGAGTCAAGATATTCGAGATATCCACGTTACTCACGATCCTCGAAGGATTCAAAATCAGAGCCGAAATCGGAGCCAGAACCAGAACCAAAAGTAGAACCAAAAGTCGAGCCAAAATCACAACCGATGTCACATGCTGCACTGCAAACAACGCTTACGGCTAAAACAAGACAGGAGTCCACATCGAAGCCTCCACTTAAATCTTCGAGCCAGTCTCCAACACCTCCTCATCAGTCGATAGAATCTAACCAATCAAAACATTCAAACTACTCACGACCATCGAGTCAGTCAAAATCATCTTCGACCTCGCAGGCCGCGATGTCGCACGCCGAAACGCAGTCGACCACCGTTGCTCAAAAGAGAAATGAGTCGGATCTCGCGGTACAAGTCACCTATAGTGAATTTGCTCCTAAAATGTCGACCATCGCCGTGCAAACACTACCCATCAACGACTTCAGCGCCCAGGTCGATTTCGATCTCATCATGAATGAGAGCACATCCACGTCACACTCGAATTCCATGTCGATTCAGACATCGCCAGAGCGGGACTACGTCATCAAGTCTGATGCGGCGGTCGAGTCATTGGCCCCGAAAATGACTAATACAGAAATGCAAACAGATGAATGGGAAGATCCAACCGAAGTGGAGATCGAAGAGCAACATGTTCAGTCACAAATCGACGAGGAACAACAAATCGCTCCTCAACGTGATGTTGTGATGGAAACGGTCAGCATCCAAACCATCCAGCAGCCCATCGATGATCGTGAAAAGGATCGCAACGAGGTGACATCAAAGCCGTTCAATGAGTATAGTGCAAGTGCAGCGAAACCAGTTTATGAACGAGAAATAGAGAATAGTAGAGGAGCAGCACACCCAGTAAACGAGCTGGAAATTGAGTACAGGGGAGGATCGGCGAATCCAGTAAATGATGGAAGAATCGAGTACGGAGGGGTGACGGCGAAATTTGTTGACATGCAAATGGATCGACCACGAGTTCACTTCGACGCAGAACCAGTGGAACTCGACAATCCTTATCCTGATTATGTAAAGGAGCCAGCAGATGGATATCCAGATTATGTAAAGGAGCCAGCAGATGGATATCCAGATTATGTGAAGGAGACGGATAATCCTTATCCCGATAGTGTGAAGGAGGCGGATAATCCTTATCCCGATACTGTGAAGGAGGCGGATAATCCTTATCCCGATGCTGTGAAGGAGGCGGATAATCCTTATCCCGATGCTGTGAAGGAGACGGATAATCCTTATCCCGATTTTGTAAAGGAGACTGTTAATCCTTATCAAGAAGAGTATGCCAAGGAGCGAGACAATCCAAATCCGGAATATGTGAAACAACAGGTTAATCCTTTTCAAGATCTGATGACATCATCATACGACCATGATAACCAGCAGTATTCATCTCCGTCTCCTGCTGAATCACCCCGGGAATCAAATAGGATGAGTGAATCGGCGACTTATTCCGATGAGGACAATGAGCCCGAAAAAGTTCCCTTGATCGACAACGAGCCCGTCATCCCGCCCCACGTGATGTTAATGAACGCCATGCCCCAACCTCCCGACGTCGATTACTACAACGACGACCTGCCCGTGTACCCAACCCTGGAAACCATCCCCGAGGAGTCGGAGGCTGGTTACTCGCGGGAGCACAGCCTGGTGACGGGAACACTCTCCTACACGAGTGCCGGGGACGACTACCAGCTAGGACTTACCACAGATGAACACGAAGATGACACGGAAAGCGATGATAACAACGAAAGCGATCTCGATACAATAAGGACGTGGGACAGCGGCGAGAAGAGGAGATATCAGGAGCAAGTGATGTCGACTATTTCATCGATTCAAGCCCAGCGTGGGGATGCTGTCCATGTTTACTTCCCGGAAAATTCGTCATCAACGGAGGACATCAGTAACCAGGTCACCACCGAGCCCCGTTTCGACCACCATGCAGGACGGAGCCCCGCAGTGCACATCGTCGAGACTCCATACCCCAATGCTGCAAACAATCAAGACCAATTTCAAGACTACAACTATCCATCTCATGAACTTCATCGGCCATTTCACGATAATAGAACCACATCGACGTCGAAATCAACGACGGAGGGTGGTTGGCCCGGTGGAGACGGGTTTACCCCACAAGTTGAGAAGAGAAAGGAAACCCTTATCGATGACCCGCCGAATCCATTTGAAGAACACCTCTCGCCTGCTAATCGGACTTTCACAATGGCAAGCCATAATGATAAATCCGACGTCAGTGATCATGAAAGTCCATTATCGAATCCATATGAAGCGAGCCCATATGACACGAACCCCGTCGAGATCATCGATCTAGAAGAAGAACCAAGAAAATGGGGACAATCAGGGAGAGAATCGGAGACCACTGAATCGCTGAGTGATGACGTTACTATGAAGAATGACAGCGATAATGATACCCTAGTCGATGATAAACAAACGAACGATTACGTCATTCCTGACCACTTTGAGCGAGAATATCTTTTGGAATTGCCCTCTACAAACAAGCAATTAGGTCACAATTTTGAGAGTTTCAACAATGATGAAAATGCCATACAAAACCAACAGCCTCACATCGCCGAAAGTGTCGGATATGATCAATATGAACCATCGCAACATGCGCCTCGGTGGGATTATAACGCGGATCGCCATATCGAAGATGCAAGTGATCCGTATCAAGTAAATGATCAGACAGAGGAGGAGACTGAGAGGGAAAATGAAGGAATTGTCGCGCCTTCGGAGTCACACGATGTGCCCGTGGTGAAGAGGACTGCTGGCGGCGGATTCGTCATCGGATTATGGGGGCGGACACCCGAACCGAAACCAGTGATCTACCAGCGAGATGAGATCGAATCTCAGAGCCCGGAGCCAGATAATTCAGTCGAACCGGAATCTGGATTTGAATCGGAATATAGAGCCGAATCCGAGTCTGTATCCGAACAAGTGTCGCTCGCTGATGAGCCAGTCAGAGTAGTTGAGTGCGAACCCGTCAGAGTAGTGGAAGCCGCACCCGTTAGAGTAATGGAACCCGAACCTGTCAAAGTAGTGGAATCCGCGCCCGTCAAAGTAGTTGAATCCGAACCCGTCAAAGAAGTGGAGAGCGAACCTCCTGTTGATCACTCGGCTCTAAAATCGTTTGATGAACGCAAGCGATTTTTCCAGTCATTGAACAATCCATCACGGCAACCACCATCAATTCCTCCTAAACCAATTAGACCAGAGCCAAAATTATCTTTGAATAAGGAGCCCATTCGACAAGAACCGAAATACACGTTCGAAAATGAACCGCCATTCGACTGGACGAAGCGGGAATATAACCCTCAGTCTCGATCACAGATTCAACAAGAGATGCCGAGAAATTTCCATCACCCCGGGGCGAATCTGACTTGGGTCGTGGTTGCAGAGGATGTTAAACCTGATATACCAGCCGTGAGTTTGTACCAGAGCTTAGAAGATCGGCCAATCATTGACACCAGTATTCCAATACAACCAAGTCCGGAACCACTAAAACGCGGGAGGGCGGTAGCTCGCGAGTTCAATATTCCATCTGAGCAAGAGGAGCATTTTAGTTCATCTTCCGAAAATGAATCATCCAGTGGCAGCAGTTCTGATGAAGAAAGCAGCAACGACGAAGAAGAATATGTAATTGAGGGTGACGAGGTGGAAAATGAAGCAAAGGAAAATGAGATCAAATATATCGATGATTACGAGGAGGAAGATGATGATGACGACAGTGATGACGACGACGATGATGATGACGATGATGATGAAGCGGAAGAAGGTCGCATAGTCTCGCCATTGAAGAGGGAACAGAGTTTTGTGAAGAAAGCTAAACTTGTCCACAGTGATGACGACATTCTTGATTCCTCCGATGATGAACCCGAGACTCAACGACCAGGAGAAGTATTTTCTACATCTCCCACCAATTTTGACACGGGCAATTTCATGAGCTCATACCAGCAGTTTGTTAAAAAGCGGTCAGTAAGTCAAGACTTTTCGCCAACCAAAGTGACACCACCGACAACCATAATATTTAGTAATAAGCCTGAGCCAGCCCACACATCTTTTGGAAGGACTGATAATTCTGCAGAAATGAGTAGTCCACCCGAAAGTGCCCCTCGCGATGAGTTTTTCCCATCCCCGCCACCCCCAATTCATACTTATGACATAAGTATTTCGCCAAGGTCTACTTCATTTGACGAAGAGTTGCCATTGCCACCACCACCGCCGCCTATTCATGATTCTATGGGAAATAGGATTACGCCGAAAAATACATCATTCGAAGAACTATTACCATCACCGCCACCACCCCCAATATATAATATGCCGGACGACCTGGCATTCCCCCCACCACCGGAATTTGCAGAAATTACGTCATCTCCCCAAACTGTACAAGCTACTGTACCCAGCGCGCATGCCCAGTTTCCAAGCAACGCCACTCCAGATGTGATAATCACTGGACCTTGCCCTGCCGAAGGAGATGATAATAATCGTGATGATCATATCACACACGAAGAAAACCAACAGAATGATCGAGATAAGGCTGTAACAGGAACAGCAGCTAGTCGAGACGACCTCGTGAATGTAGCAGGTCGCGGACGTCGTTGGTCTGCGGGAGATGGTGACGAGGTCTTCATCGACGATTCATTGACCGATTGGAAGAACGTCAAAGTCACAGTCGTCGTCGACACCGAATTAACAGACGAAGTCATCACCGAGCAAATTATTCGACCGAAACAGAATCAGAGTCAGTTTAGTAAACAGCCAGGGGTGAAAAGCGAGACTACAGCTACAAGTAACAAGGATCCGTTTTCTAAACAAGAGGATGAATATAGCCCTGCTATAAATAATGACAATGATCAGTTCTCCAAACAAGTGGAAGAAAAGAGCCCGGTGACGGAGGTATTCAATCAAGAGAAAAACAAACAGGATTCTGTTTACCCGGCGGAACAAGGGCCCGGCGTAAGACGAGACGTATGGTCAGCGTCCATTCCTACACCACGGCTATCAATGAGCGTCAGGGATAATATCGATGTCATCGCCGATTTAGTAGCAAGCAGATTTGGTGATGCTTCGAATAAACAATCTTCATTGAGAGGGGAGTCGAGTGACGATCATATAAAGGACCATAAACTTCAAAGAGGGGAGGATGTTAAGAGCCCGGATCAGAGGCGTCAGTCTTCAACTGGTCACGATTCAGATACAGACAGTATCACGACAGAGCTGACGGTTCCGTTCGACTTCTCAATTCGGAAAGGAGCGCGTTCGCTCACGCCAGGATCACGATTTCTCGATGATGACAACGACGACGATCCTCATTCGGACTGGAGAAAGAGCTCAGGGGGCGTGATCGCTCAGCAACTGGCTCGTATGCGCGAGACTCTCAAGCGCATGGAACTGCCAACCTGGTACCGCAAATCATCGCATTTCAAGCAGATTATGAGCGGCGACGTACGGAGTCTACCCGCCTACCGCAACTACAAACCGCGCCAGATTATGAGTGGACCACCGACGCCAACCGGTCAGCGAAATCTTTCTCACCCATTGACCATTTCGACGCGCATGTCGTTCGTTCGCGAGGCACGCCTCCGAAGTGGATTCTCCCCTGCTCCGAGTGTTTCGCCCACCGCACCTATCCACTCGGCTTGGTCCTTTTCCGAGCTGCCAATCGAATCGTCGGACCCGACACCGGGCTTCATGCCGATCACGGCCGCATTCAGCGAACCGCTGCGACACGACCTCTCCTATAGTATCGGTGACGAGATTCACAAAGACGTACGGTCGAATGAATTTTCCCTGCCAACAAATCCCGACTATTACACTCGCCACAACGACTTCGATGCTGACTCCCCTACCATTGAAGACGTCGACGGTGACCCATACAGAGAGAGAAGTAAATCCGTCGGCGACGACGATGTCCAGCAGTACACAGTGAAGAGAGACGAGCGAATCGGAGGCTCCACTTTTTTCTTTGTGTCAGCTTTGCCTTCTAACGACAATCAGCAACGGCAAACTGAACAAGAGCAAGAAATGCGATCAGGTAGCGGAAGTCGACAAAGCTCGCCCCGCGTTCCGTCATCGAACAGTCCAGCGAGTGTGAACTCGCACTCGCCGACGTACCCCCAAAACGAACCGACCCAGATTGATTACTCTGGTTACCATGGAGATGACGAGGCAACACTGCCAAGGAACATTAATTACAACATGAATAACAACAACGCTGGACATTCTAACATTGATAATAGCAACACTGTGTATTCTAGCATGGATAATAACAACCTCGTTGGACGACCGTACGAGACGGATTTTGACGCCAATTCCGACCGCGCTGAGACGCATTTTTACACGAGTGCCGATCACGATTTCGGCACCAATTCGAACTCTGTATCAATGCCAAATCGAGAGTATCAGACTCAAGTAGAGAGAGGAAGTCCAGCAGTGATGGTGTTATCGCCATCGTCAATCATCCGGAGTTCGCACCCAGGTATCGCCGCATCCCTGAGTCACCCCCACATAACGATCACCGACGCCAGCCCGGTGCGAAGACAGGATCGTTGTGACACTTCGATGTCGCCGCGGTTAGACAGACAGTCCCCCAATAATATTCGCGGGCTTGATGGCGCCGCCCAGCTTTCCTCCAGTCTCCGCGGACTCGATGACGAAGCTCGCTACAGCGGTGGCGTGCAGCCGCCGTCGGTGACCATGGAAGAGATCATCGACAGCCTCCTCGGGCTGTCCACGACCAGCCGCTCGCCCAACGGCTCGTTTACGGAGTACTCGGCCTACATGGACGCCTCATCCTTGTCGATGTCGACGACGTCGGACCTATCGGTGAGCGAGAGCGACAGTTCGCTGGAGACGGTGATCTCGCAGGACGAGGTCCAGGTTCGGGAGAAGAAGCTTGCTGGACAGACGACGTCGGGAGGGAGACGGGTGCTGAAGTCGATCATCATCAATGACGGACAGGACGATGAGACGAGAAACATCACGAGGTTGCGGGGAGGACTCTCGGACATCTCAGAAGAAGTGAGTAGATCAATTTTCCCTTTTTCATTTACTTTAACCAAATGTCGTATAATATGCTTCATTTGTCATTTCATTTACATGTAGTCTCTTGCATTTAGCTCAAACTCAATAGGGTGGAATTCACAAAGGAGGTTTGTGTAAACCATGGTCTACATCTACTATGGAGTGCCATAGTGTGTACACTGTTGGAGAAAGAATGTAAACTCCTTAGGCTACTTGTTAACAATGTTCATGCTACACATTTACTAAAGGCACCAAATAAATGTTTGTCTTCTCACATGGTGAAATTTGCTGGTTAGCAAGCACTAACATTCATATCATTAGAAATTACCAATTGCTTACTTGTCCACGAGCAGCACTCCATAGATGTAAACCATGGTTTAAACCATGGTTTGCACAAACCTCCTTTGTGAATCCGGGTCAATGTAGCATTTCATACTTATCGCCTTATTTACCATTTAGGGCGAACTTCTTGATGTTATCTATCTACATTTATAATCAGTGATAATAATGTTTCATAGGACACCTCGGTATAAGTGCATATATATATACAGTAAGTGTTCATAATTAGTACAAAGTGGAAATCATGTACAAAAAACAATGTATAATACACATTACAAAAAATGTATATATACTTCTTTAAGTAAAATGTATCAAATGGAATGAAGATAAATTTTCTATTTAGTATTTTCCTGTTTTTAATTATTGATTTTTTTAAAATTGGCCTTTTTGTCATATTTGTATTCCTCGAAGTGGGATATTTTATTATACGCGTGAACTGAAGTTTCATTTTCTGACTTGACTAAATTATATCACAGACAAAATTTGAATAGTTTTGTTAATTGTTTTACGATTCTAACATATATCTTTGAGATCTAGTTTCTACCAATCCAGTTGTATATACACATTTCATGTTCATCGTGTATTAACTTTTCATATTCCCATTAGTTTATGTTCATTCCAAAGATTTACAAAGACATGTTTATATTGTGGAGAATAATATTTTTCTCCGTATACATTTCACTCACGAATATTTAGCTCCTTTTAATAAAAACATAATATTATATGCCTAAGTAGAAATGTTATCGAGCGCTGTCTTTAAAGGGATAGTTGAGTTGAGTACAGTTTTGGTCAAACTGAATTTTAGTAACCAAAACCTGCACCATTACATTACAAACTGATAGTTATAACTCCACTATGCTCGAAAGGAATACAAACATTACTAATGACTAAGTAAAAAGCCTGTTATCATTAAAAATAGCCGTTAAAACTTAAAACTCAAGAGGGCGCTCTCTAAACCCTCATCGGTTTCAACCATTTTAAATGAAATATTGTGCATGTGATGTTTTGTTGAAATAGTTATTAGATAGAGAGATAATACACAACTATTTAAAAACCTCTTTTGTAAATTTTTGAAATGAAGCATTTAAAAAAAAAATAACGGCTGGTTCAAAATTATCTAATAATTGTGGGGCCCCACAAGTATTACAAATGGTTATGTTTATGGATATTTCAGCCATTTCTGAACCAATTTTGATCAAATAAAGTTTATTCTGTCATTAAAATTGTATGTTCTTTCGAATTTGACACTCAGTTTTTCATTATCTCACAAAAACATTATTTTGTGTAGCGCCCTCTATACCAAAACCCAACTCCCTTTAAAATCTCTTTTGTGAGAATGAAACAAATTAGCTCTAAAACACGCTAAAATTACGATTTGTATTATCCAAATTGTCATATTTCTTGCAGAAGCATTATGTTCATATCACAATAAACGTTTTATTAACATGACACAATTGTCAGTAACTAATTATAGATAACGAAATTGACCTTTACTGTGAATCAAACTCCGGGATATTAACCGAGTCATAAATTAATTTAAAATCGCAAGCCAGGCCAGGTTCACAAATAATATACGACTGCGTCATAAAATGTTATGCTCTTAGAAACATTACTGGTTCAAAGGATAATCGGGGGATAGTGATTGGACTGTGCATTATAATTATATCATAATTATACAGACCTACATGTATACAGTATATTTGCTCTTGAATAATACTGAACACCATGCATGTATGTAATTCATTTTCAGTCATGTTGTCTTGTGTTTTAATTACAAAAGAGATTGTTCAACTTATATGAGCGTGTCAGTTAGCAACGCAGATATGCCAAACCAATAATTAGTTCTTTTATAAAGGCTAAATATACAGTAGTTCTTACAAATATCCTATAGCCTCAGACCCTCAGTTGACATAAAAACAATATTTTGTAAGATATATTAAGTACAGCACGATAGATTTACATGGCGAAACATAATATGCATGTTTCAGCAGTTTTTCCCCTGTTTTCTTGCCAACCGTTTACCCATAAATTGAAAAGCTTTTTACTTCCTCACAAATACAGGCCAAAAACAGGTTTCCCCACATCATACATTATATATTCAATCATTTTAAAGTTTATTCTAACAAAGTAGCGGCCTAAAACAGGATTCCCTAAAGTGTGATATTATAAACTAATTAAAGGTTACAACACAATATTTTCCAACATACCGTTTTACAAACGGTCATAAAAGCAAAGCATCGAGTGATGTAAAGCTGTATACCATGGAAACCTCCTACTTCCATGGTATAACCATAATAACAATTTCGCCAGCTTTCAAATGCGATTATTTCGTCCATTGTCTGGGGTTTCTTTGTATACTAGTAGCACGAGATTTCATTACAAAGACCACATTTGTCGTGTCAATGCATTTATGCACACTTCACAGGGTACCCCAAGCTACTGCAGACTACATGGCATGCATAATAAATGCCGTTTCGAGAAAGAAAAAAAAAGGCGATTTGTTTTGTAAAATAATACGTCTGAACGACCCGAACTGATTTCGATCTGGAAGAGATTTGGATTTAGCGCTCTACTCACGCTCCCCGCCATACAAAGCATTTAATTTTTGGACTGCCGTTTTCCAAGCAAAATGTTACTTTCATAGTCTTGAATAGATTAAGAAGAACAATCTCTGAAAGTTAGAGCATAATCGGGTAAGAAACAAGAAAACTACGGCTCTTTGAAGAAGTCCATTTATTCCTATGGAGAACTCAAATTGGCAACGCACTCTGATAAGTGTGTGGACAACTCCCCATATGTTTTGTACACAAATATTCCCATTTTTACAGTTTTCTTCATAGTCACATTTTCCTATTCCCCCAACTCATGATATGTTATGTATACAAGCATTCTGCAAACCATATGTTGAACTCGAACGAAGGGTAAACATACATTTTGAGTAAATTTAACAAAACTGAAATTTTGTGTACAAAATGTATGGGGAGTTTTCCACAACTTTGCCAGAGTTCGTTGCCAATTTGAGTCGCTCATAGAAATACATGGCTCTTTTCAAAGAGCCATAGTTTTCTTATTTCTTGACCGATTGTGCTCAAATTTTCAAAGACTATTCATTATATTTAGTGTCTTATAGTGCATACAACAATTTGTGTGGATTTCATTGTCCTTTAAAGAAGAGAACACGTTTACAAAATGGCAAATTCAAAATGTAATGACTGGTCTAAATGTAGGCTACCATTGTATAATATGGTTATGATGAATTTGTTCCTCAAATTCAAAGGAGGCTGTTTTCATCTTCACTCAATGTAAGCTTAATTGTAAAAGTTTTAAAAATGGCAAGAAACCCGAATAAACCTCATGAGTTATTACGATTAATATTAATACATACTTTGCATAAATTAGGCGGTTAACATTTTGTGTTCCCCTTATCCAGATAAAATACAAATTAATGATACATCATAAATAACCCTACTTATTTTGTACTTACATGAGTAACAATTATATATGCACGTTTAATGAACTGCATTCGTTATTAGAGAATTAAATAATTGACATGCAACAAATTAGAGCGTTCTCCTAGTATTAGAGCTCCATATTTAAATCGTTATGGCGAATATAATACATATTTACACCTACTCACACAGTACATGACATTGTATGTACGCCACACATCACACATGGCGCCATATTTGTATGTTGCATCGATTTTATGCCATAGATATTATGGACTATGGAGTATAGGAACAACGTGAGAATGATATAAGAGTTCTATACATAATTACATTGTACATTGATTTCTTATCTGACCGTAAATATATGCACACTAATCAGTTGCCATTTTGGTAGGTCACGAAGGTGTATAATTGATGCAACTAATATATAAAAATAATGATATCTTATACGGTACAATGGTCGTGGAGGCAATTGTTTGAATTTGATGTAGATTTGATGTTTGTTGATTTTAGCAAATATGACATGTTGTATTCTCTTCGATACCCAATAACTTCTCAACATAGTATTTTTCTTATTTGTTAGTATCACTAAACAATTCAACATTCCTTGAAACGTAAATACCCGACGCTGTGAAAATAATATGTTTGTAACACTTATGGTTCCTGTGATTTAGACATTGAAATGTCTATTATACCAACCGAAATAATTTGGAATAAAGATATTTCCTTACTCTATACGGGATGTATACATCGTCTTCTCTAAATCCAACATTCGACATTTATTCACATTATCGTTGACCTTTGTCGCTAGAACAGCACGAACCTGTCTTCTTCCGAGATGGAGTAAGTTGCCATGGTTACCAACACTTGTTTATGAATTATGGTCAACTGATTGTAATGTATGTACATATTTGTCCGTTCATTCTTGACCTATCACGGAGTCGTTAAACTTCTTTTCTGTCACTCTCTTTACAATTTGTTGTTTTGCAGAAATGTTTTACCTTTTATCTTTATTGTTATTTGTATAATGTAGGGATCTTGGATTTTGGATAAAGAGCTAAGTTTGTGGTTAGGTTTAAGATTAGGGTCAAGTTTAGAGTTGGAGTTGGAGTTAAAGTTCCAGACATGATACTATGTTCCACCGATCCCCCCCCCCCCCCACCCGTCACAAAGCACTGAAAATTCGACGTTACCTCCCCACCCTTTCCCTTTATTCGATGGAAAATGTGACCACATTTTGACGTAGAAATCTTGCTTTGAACAATTGTTATGGGTCACCAGTCCTGCAGTCCTGACCTCATTTGTTTATAGATCGCCGCTCCCAATAAAAAAATGGGGCAGTGGTCAAGTATGACCAAGGTCAACACTCAACTGTCCGACCCACCCCCTTATATATCTCTCTTTCTCTTTGGTAAAATTCGAGAGAGGTTGTGGTTACATTTTGACCAAGAAATCTTTGTTTGGAGTTAATTGTTACGGGTCACTTGACCTACGTATTATTTTTAGAGCGCCTCTCCCCGGAAAATAGGGCACTGGTCAAGGCTGTCAACTGACCGCTGACCGCTGACTGATTCTGGTCGGATTCTGTTGAATGTGCATGTTTTTTTTAAGCCGTTTGATTCGTATTATGCGTACACTTCAAGTTCATAAATTTCACCTTCTCTATACAAAATTAATGCCATATTCAAATACAATCATGCACGCACCTTCTTTCTAAATATATATTTTTTAATCGCAAATTGATATTCATGTACATGTCACAGTTATGTTAGTTCAACTTCGTAAGAAGGTTCTGAGTATAAAGAAGTATAGGATCATTATTGATCATTGTTTGTTTTCTTCATGTTATCAAATATTTTGCTGTACGATGTCAATTATCTCATTTATGTAATTTATTTCACTTTGAGTGTTCAATCTTTTAAATTATTTTCTTGATTATCGTACACTTAATTCTATTACTATCCGTTTTCGCATTTTTTCTATGATGACATATTTCAAGCAATAATTTTTTCAATTCAATTTTGTCATCATTCGTCACATCTTGGTATTTTCTCTTCAATTGCTAGACTGTTGTGTTATCACAAGTTGGTTTCCATTTTCTCTTTAAAATCAGTTTTTGTTACCGTTCTATATATTGGTTGACAATGTATTTTGGCACAGTTAGACTTTGGACCTTAGTATGATTCATTTATATTGCACAACAGTTGTGAACAATAGTGTTGATCCTGTGTTGATATACAATTCTTTGTCATGTACAGTCGTATGACTTGTTATTTGTCATAATTATTGTCGCGATTATGTTGAAGGAATTATTCTTCAAAGCCTTAAAAGATGGCAAAGATGAATCAAATACAAACAGATAGACCGCTTGATTAATGAGTTCATGTATTATGAATTACTGTACAGACATTGATTGTCCAAAGTTAATTGTAAAGTTTTATGGTTTGAAATTCTGAGCCCTAGCTTCATAGCTTGATGATATGTGTCCGATGACTAGCTTGTATCAACCTAACAATATTTTGCTTACATTTATTTAATTTTGTATATCCCCTGCTCTCAAAATGTCCAATGACAAGCTCATATCAATCACTAAGAGAAAATATTTCGCAAAGATGATTTATGTCCCATGTTATTGCTCTTCGTCACAGATCATCATGGTAAAGTGCAGTTACAAGCGGTGCAGCAATGTTCGGGAGCTGCGAGAGGCGCGCAGGACCTACAAGACCTGCCACAACTGCTACACCTACTATTGCTCGCGGGACTGCCGCCGAGCCCACTGGGAGCGGCACAAGAAGAAGTGCCTCTACGGACGCGTCAACAGCCTCTGCAAGCACGTCATCTACCACAGCCGATACAACGAGGTGCTGCAGGAAGGGTTGTCCAGATTCGCTAGGGATGGGTACCTGGCCAGGGGACGCGGTGCGGTGCATCTGACCTTCCCGAACGTCGAGGAAGCCTATAGGTACGTGTATGCTTATATAGGGATTTGCAAGGTTTGCAAGTAATTGTTATATTTTCCAGGATCACGATGGTGGGGAGATAACTGACACCATGAAAGTCTCGATCGAGGAACCTTGTAATCTTGGTTGGATGATTGTTCAGTTTGCACATTGACCGTTTGATCGGTATACAGATTGTTATATAGGTGTGGATGTGGGTGAAGATGGATTGATAACGATTATAAACTGATACATTCGTTTTTGTTGCAATATGTTTTTCGAAGTATCATTAATTGATTTATTACATGTACAGCACTACAGATCTGGCTTATGAAAAGAAAGATCTTAATTTGTAAAGTTAGTTGTTTTTCATCATCATGCCTGTTAGAATCTTTGATTCGATTTCATGGTAACATTTATTTTTGTTACAGGTATATCACGAAGGGTCTTGGTCACCTGAGTTCGACTCCACATTACGTAACCATCCGGGAACTCGACGAGACGGGCGAGGGACGCCACAACTCCTTGAGACAGACCTGCATCAGCTATGACCCCGAGGTCAAGTTCGTGCTCAACATCTCGATCGTGGCGAGCCAGGACACGCCCATCCGACCGTTGCCAAGGAAACCCAGCATCATCCTGAGGAAGTGCGCCAAGGTGCGATTGTTCGTGCCTCGCGGCCCCGGCTGGGAGGGGGATATCAGCGGAGACCGCGAGACTCTCATCCTCACGGCGCCACCAGAGCTGCCTTCGGAGAGCGGGCTGGACAAGAAGGCTAGACAGGTGTGCTTCGTGCATATCCAGAGTCAGCTGCGGCAGCGCGGGGTTAGCCTCCGACACCAGTTCCCAGTCGTTTACGAGAAACTCTGCCGCTGGGTGGACGAGCACCAACACATCTCGCCCGTCACCATCTACCCACGCGACGGCAACTCGGGGAAGACCTTCATGTGCCTCATCATCCCCGACACCGACCAGGACACCATCGAGTGGGTGCAGAACCCTGAGATCCTCGAGACCATGGACCACGTCGACCTGGATGCGGAGTTTGAGAAAGTCGAACGCGCAGCAGCGGCGAGCAGTGTAGCGTTGATGCAAATGACTGTGTGAACGCGTCCTGAAGTATTAACGTTAATCAAGGCAGTATTCAGCTCCTTGTTCACACCGCGCCTTAAAGTTCTTCCTTGCGTGAATTACGATGACTTGCAAGTTTGAACACGCCACTTTGTCTTGAATATAGACGATATTTTACCGTTTTTAATTGAGATGAATTCGGATCACTTTTATTCAAGTCTAAGGAGGTGGAATACATTCACTTGTGGAACCGCTTTTGTATTATTTTGATGAATCTGTATGGACATTGTAATTTTACAAACACTTTTTTTTAAATCAATTGTCTTTCACCTGTGCCTACACTTTGACACTCATTGACAATGAGATACTAAATAATTTAGAAAGACACATGCAAATAACTTTGTACTGTTATGTGTACATGATTGTGATTTCAATTCTGCGACGCCGCTGGAGTTAAAACTTGTATTGAATATTTGTAAACTATACGCCATGAAAATTTGGTGATTTGTTTTATTGGTCGATATATAAGAACAAAGTAAACCAAAGCTAAAGCCTTACCTCAACGGATTTTTGTTTCACCAATTGTCTGCAAATGTAGCGATAGTTTGTTCCCAGAACGTCTTTGAGATAGAGAAGTGCCTCGTTTTAGTTTTGCCGTTTGAACATGGAAGGAACTTGATTTCTTTGTTTTCGTCATTAAAGGGCATCAAGCGTGGGGATGCTACATAGCGGGTCGCCATTTTGAACTGGGTTAGTTTGCGCGCACCGCATGACACTGAGCTAACGTGCATTACGCACCGTGCGCAACGCGTATGCAAGATGGCGCCGCGCATCTCATTTGACGAATCTGAACTACCTTTAAGTGAACTTAGTGAAAGCAAGTTGGACATAAACCCTTTCCACGGCTGATTTTTTGACATTTTTTTTAACCACAAGCCATCTAATCGTGAAAGTTCCAGTAAGCAATATAACGAAAACGACAAATTGAGTTCCAATTTTTAGTCTCCTTGGACATTTCTCAAGTCGCCTTTGGAAAACAATTATAACTCTCTTGCCGATGTGACAGACATACACATGTAGGGACAGCAATTATTATCATTTCTCCATATTTCAACTTCGAATCTTCAGACATTTTGCGGATCATCTGGATTGTTATATTCTGTTTGCGTACTACTTCGTTATGCTCGTCGTAGAATATCTGTCCATGAAATTGATGATTTCATAAACGAAATGGTGATTACGTAGGGAAACATTAATCAACTATTCATCGTAAACTCGTAAACGTTCATCCTCAATTCAAAGAGAATTTCTTCATAATGTTATAATAACTCGTATTTGCGCCTTTGTACCGCTTACACAAAAGGAAATATTTTTGACATAATATATATTCTACACGGAAGCAATTGGAATTATGTTATTTGACAATATTTATGGATTTTCCCACGCCGATTTGTATGTATTCAGCATACTGCATTACGTTCTTCTCACATCAACAACAAAACACTAGGAAACAATTATGATATATTTTACCCCATTTTGTGGAAGCGAACAACAATAATAAATTGTACGCACGATGATGTGAATGCGAAAGAAACGTTTTTATTTCCACTATTCATTCGCAACTTGTTCAACACACAGTTATCTGTTGTTTGCTTTTTTGAATACAAACAGTTTGGATTCATATTCAGTCACCCATTATATCGCGGTTGAATGGACTTTGCCACTTAGTCACTACACAGCACCACTGAGCACAGTACATCGCTGGAAAGATAAAATCGCAAAAAAGAGAGAAGAGAACAGGATCGTGCGTGCATTTTACCACTGTGGCGTATTTCACGCTTGGTAGGCATCTATGTGTGTACAGATCGCCTGTTCAAACAGAATATAGATGCAAAGTATCACGTGATTGCATCAAGCAACATATATGCCATGTATGATTGAATTGGTGACACAGTCATCTACATGCACTCTAGCTCTCGTTAGCATCCATATGTAATGATGATTTCTACCAGTGATGCTAGTCAAAAGAAGAGAACATATCCTAACATTTATTCGGACTTCAGTTCAAAGAACCAGTCCTAAAAAACAACTTAAAAAACCAACATCAAAATATGACCTTTAAAATACCTCTTGATAATTTTGCCAAAGGAATATCGACTCATATAAATATCGAAAATGGTGACAACAGTTTATATCAAGTTAAAGTTGTATATCGAACTCATACATTTAACCATGGCTGATACATGCACTGGCTATAGCTGCAAGAAGATTTATGAATGGACCGTGCATAATTATAATTGATGTATCCACGATGGTGCATGAAATGACAACTTATTTCCGCGTCCATTACAAAAAAGAGAAGAAAATAGGCCTACAAAAGATGCCAGCTAATGAAAGTGCGGAAATATGGAGAAGCATCTAGCAGACGGTATATATTATGGACGAAGCGGAGACAGTTACCTTGGCAACGAAGACCATCGGAGGACGGCATGGAGAATGGAAGGAGGGAAATGATGCATACACGGTGAAGGGGGAGGAGGATGGATCGTGCACGCGGGAGAAAAGTGATTCAGTCTAAGGCCGTTCCCATAGCAACAAAGACCTGTGGCAGAAGGCATGTGATGGAGAGAGCGAGGGGGGCATACTATGAGAAATATACTGTACGCCGATGATGACAGAAGGGAGAAGGCGCATACCACTCAATGAAGCAATTATTAACTCGGGTAAGTGACATGCAACTGAATTATATAGAGAATTATATAGAATACACCCCTCTCCCCCCCCCCCCCCCCCCCCACCCCTAGCTCTCACTGCCCCTCTCCCTCTCCCTCTATCCGTCTCTTCATCTGTAAAATATTAATTGTACCGTCATATGAGAACTTTTGTAGCATAGTCTTGTATCCATCTATACGTTGTATAATATCCACTTCCCCTTCTCCCCACTCCCTCTTAATCTTTAATTATATATCTCTCACTTCATCTCACTGTTTCTCATACAATCTACCTCCCATCTATCCCATATATATATATGAAGAGCCTATTTCCAAAAGGCGATAAATCCACTTTCCATAAAAGTTGAGTTGACGATATACATCACTAAATTAGTAAGCAAAGCTAGGTAGCTATCTAAAAATCCGAATATAAGGACAAATTACACAATCAAAATCACAATATGGAACGTTCCATTTTCATATTTCCATAGGCATATGTATAAAGTTGGACAAAGAAAACTGCTTTTTAACAAAGTTGAAAAAGTGGATTAAACACCTTTTGGAATTAAGCTCTTCATATCTTATTTCTCTCTCGCTTGGATTCCCCCCCCCACCCCCTCTGTCTCTCTTATGAACCGTCCATCACCCTCTCTTACTCAATATCTCGGACATCATATTTTCATTCTACATTTGATGGTTGACTACCTTATCTGCAATCTCTCCTCTCGCACAAAATATGATTGTACAGAACACGGCACATATATTTTTCTCGCGTTTTCCATCTTTTCAACCAGTTTCGTTTGCTTTGACTTGTTTTTATTGCTTTGATGGTTATCTTTAAAGGGATAGCCTCTCTTTTGCAAGCCAAATTTCAAAAGTTGCGAGATTATTGTCTTATATGAAAGAAAATGTCATTTAATAGCATGCCTGAAAAAATTAGGGCTTGAAATCTCTTTTTCGTGGAGTTATAGAGCTAAAACTAATAAACCATCGTCCAACGGTTAATTGTGCACTATACGTATATTCACTCAGTGAGGAAGTTCGTACACGGATTCCACTGAGTACCACAACGCTATGTGTGTACACGTACGTGACCCGCGCAAGCTACGGGACCCGCGCATATATAACAATGGATGACCGAATACTGTACAAAATAACCAAACCTCGCTTAAACTGACTACATGTTATTATATAATTATATATTCTTAATTTTTGAGATTTTTTTTTCCGTGACATACCTTTAAAAATGTCGGCTTCACAACACCTTTACAAGAAAAAGTACAATATTATTGTATTATTATGCTAAATCAGTTAAACTCTTTTCTTGACTGATATATAGTTTGAGGGACGCATTCGTTTTTAGCTCATCCGGCCCGAAGGGCCCGATGAGCTTATGCCATGGCGTTGCGTCCGGCGTCCGTCCGTCCGTCCGTCCTTCCGTCCTTCCGTCCGTCCGTCCACAATTTTCAAAATGCTTCTTCTTCGTTATTTTTCAACCGATTTTGATTCTGATTGTTTCATAAGATAGGGCTAGGAGGGGGATTTAAAACTTCTACACAGAATCGTGAAATTCATTATATATGCTAATTTATGCAAATTTATTCGAAATCACAAAAAATGCTTCTTCTCCTTCATTTCTTGACCGATTTTGATTTGGTTTGCTTTATCTGGTAGAGCTAACTTTGGTACACTAAACTTCTACACAGAATTTTGAAATTTTTCTCCATTAATTAATTATGGTAATTTATGCAAATTTATTCCAAAAATCACAAAAAATGCTTCTTCTCCTTCATTTCTCGACCGATTTTGATTTGGTTTGCTTTATCTGGTAGAGCTAACTTTGGTACACTAAACTTCTACACAGAATTTTGAAATTTTTCTCCATTAATTAATTATGGTAATTTATGCAAATTTATTCCAAAAATCACAAAAAATGCTTCTTCTCCTTCATTTCTCGACCGATTTTGATTTGGTTTGCTTTATCTGGTAGAGCTAACTTTGGTACACTAAACTTCTACACAGAATTTTGAAATTTTTCTCCATTAATTAATTATGGTAATTTATGCAAATTTATTCCAGAAATCACAAAAAATGCTTCTTCTCCTTCATTTCTCGACCGATTTTCATTCTGTTTGGTTTATCTAATAGGGCTAGGTTTCATAAGATAGGGCTAAGAGGGGGATTTCAAACTTCTATACAGATTCATGAAATTCATTATCTATGGTAATTTATGCAAATTATTCGAAATCACAAAAAATGCTTCTTCTCCTTCATTTCTCGACCGATTTTGATTTGGTTTGCTTTATCTGGTAGAGCTAACTTTGGTACACTAAACTGCTACACAGAATTTTGAAATTTTTCTCCATTCATTAATTATGGTAAATTTTTTATTTTTTTATTTTTTTAATTTTTTTTAATTTAATTTTTATTTATTTTTCTATTTTTATTTTTATTTTTTTTAATTTTATTTTATTTTTTGTTTGTTTGT